>JACCGJ010019408.1:0-34879 GCA_013407085.1 Atriophallophorus winterbourni | reverse complement strand
GACACTTGAATTAGTCGTCTTCAAGCTGCCACACGAATTGCAGGATCGTTGGGCGAGGTTAGTTGATGTGATTCACCGAGGCAATCGCCAGCCAAAGTTCCACGATTTGCAAAGTTTCATAGCAGACGAAGCGCGAATAAGTCGTAGTCGTTTCGGTCAAATCGCAACGAAAGCAAATGTGAAGGTGACTGACAAGACTGGAAAAGAATTTGCGCGTATTCATAATACGGTGAATCAAATGGACCAGTTTCAATCGAAGATAGCCGTTGATTGCTATGTTTGTGGTGGTGAACACCATTTGGAGAAGTGTGACAAGTTCAGATCTTACGATGTGACTGGTCGGTGGAACGCTGTCAAAAAACATCAGGCTTGTTTCTTGTGTCTTTTCAGAGGTCATCGTGCTACGGATTGTCGAAAGAAAGGCCTGTGTTCTGTTTCTGGCTGTAACGGAAGACACAATCACCTCCTTCATATATGCCAGAAGGAAGAAACTGAAAACTCTCTGAAATGTAACAGTCTAAATACTAGTTACGAACGTGTTCGTCTAGGCACATTTCCTGTTACTATATTGGGACCACATGGCGCAGTAGATACATACGCTATGTTAGATAATGGTTCTGATGTGTCCCTGGTGAAAAGCAGTCTTCTAATAAAGTTAGGAATCCAACCTGAGAAAGAAGTTTTGCATGTTCGAACACTAAATTCGGTATCTCATCTAGACTCAGGCACGACGGAATTGTCTTTGGGGCCATTGGGTTGCCAAGAGCCTGCCGTACGCATAAATCGTGCATACTGTGTACCGGAGTTACCGAGAAACAATAGTTGTTCAGCGGCTATAGACGCCATGCCGTGGGAACATCTGAAAGACCTTGACTTGCCTGACATTCCTGATAAAACTATTGGCCTGCTTATTGGAGCAGACGTACCGGATGCGCACTGGGTGATGGAGCAGAGATTAGGTCGCCGTAACGAACCCTTTGCTTATCAAACAACACTTGGCTGGGTGGTTTTCGGACCAGTTATCTCAGACTCGACACGCAACAAGTTTGTGTTCAGTGTGCAACGGGAAGACACGGATGTGGCTGAGCAATTGAAGTTGATGTACAATAATGAATTCGAGGATAGTGCCTCATGTGATCAACAACTGTCGAGGGACGAAATAAAAGCCGTTCAACTTGTCGAAAAATCTTGTCGTTTGAAAGATGGGCATTTTGAAGTGTGTTTACCTTGGAAAAAGGATTTCCACAGACTCTGCAGCAACCGTGAACAAGCAAAGGCGCGTTTACAGAGTCTGCGTTCTAGGTTTCTGCGAGATCCTGAGTTACTTCAAAGGTATGCAAGTGTGATGGAACACAATTTTATCTGCGGATATGCAACTCATGTTCCAGATCATCAATTATCGACAAACTTTCGACCTCGATGGTATCTTCCTCATCACGCAGTTATTAACCCTAAGAAACCTGGTAAGATAAGGGTTGTACATGATTGCGCCGCCAAGTTCGGAGGTGTATCACTCAATGATTGTTTATACCAAGGTCCAGATACACTGCGTAGCTTAGTTGGTATACTTCTGCGATTCCGTAAAGAGGTGATCGCGCTCTCTGCCGACATTGAAGAAATGTTCATGCAAGTTTCTGTACCTGTTAATGACCGAGGTGCTCTGAGGTTTTTGTGGTGGCCGAACAGTGACTTATCTCAAACTCCTACTGAATACCAGATGGCGGTTCATCCTTTTGGAGCTGTTTCATCGCCATTTGTTGCGAATTTTGCACTCAAGCAGACGCTTGTGCATTGCGATCAGAACGCCTTCCCGCTGGTTGCCGAAGCTATTCAAAATAACTTTTATGTTGACGATCTGCTGATTTCTGTATCAAGGGAGAGTGATGCAATAATCTTTGTTGACGAAATTTGCCGGACGCTTAAGAAATGCGGTTTCACGTTGCGGAAATGGTTGTCGAACTGTAAGGGTGTTTTGAAAGATGTCCCAGATCAAGAATTAGCTCATCCTGGTGGCAAATTTTATCTTAATCCCATCCCTCCTGATAGAACATTGGGTCTTGAATGGGATTCAATTGCGGATGAGTTTCGGTTTTTGTTTTGGCCGAAGGATGTTGCCCTTACGAGACGCTCGTTGCTGTCAGCGGTTTCGTCCTTGTTTGATCCATTGGGGTTGGTCGCTCCAATCTTGTTGCCGGCCAAGTTGTTATTACAAAAACTTTGTCGCGAAAAATTGGATTGGGATGCTGAACTATGTTCGACAGACGTGCGAGCTTGGGAGATCTGGGTGTCCAACGTTCGGAAACTGCAGTCACTGAGAATACCTCGATGTATGAAGCGCGAACGTGCTCACTTAGTGCGACCTCAGTTACATGCATTCTGTGATGCATCGGAAGTTGGGTATGGAGCCGTGATTTACATTCGATTTAGTCCTGAGTCGGCTCTTCCATATTGTTGTCTACTCTACTCGAAGTCGCGCGTTGCTCCAGTCAAGCCCGTTACTATTCCGCGTCTGGAATTAGTGGCCGCTAAGCTGGCAATTTCACTTACTGCCGTTGTAAAGGAGGAACTTCATTTGGAATTAGATGAAACATGTTTCTGGACTGATTCGACAATTGTCCTCCATTATATCAACAACACTTCCACGAGGTTCAGTACATTTGTATCCAACAGACTGGCTGCGATACATCAATACTCAACACCAAGTCAATGGCGGCACGTGCGTTCGGAGGACAATCCGGCCGATCTCGTTTCTCGTGGTTGCAACGATATCTCTGAAATACGTCGATGGTTAGAAGGACCAAGGTTTCTGACACAACTTAAATCCGAATGGCCGTTGAATATATACGAAGCCCCAGCTGATGTCGAACTGAAAAGGAATTCAAATAGAATTAATGTCGTGCAAGAAAACTCCGGTCTTGATGATATCTTGCAGTATTACTCGTCTTGGCGGAGATTAAAGTTAGCGGTGGCCTGGTTGATCAGGTTCAAACAATATATTGTGAATAGAAGTGTTGTTCAGAAGAAAAGACTCACTGCTGATGAGATATACAGCGCAGAACGAGACATATTACGGATCGTTCAAGCTCAATCTTTTCCTGGGATCGCAAACCTATTGTTATCTGGACGAAACTGTACTAAAGTACGTGGGGCTCAATTGCGTAAGTTAAACCCAGTTATCGCCGATGGACTGATCTGCGTAAACGGTCGCTTTAATATGGGGGCACATCCCGATGTCAAAAAACTTCCAGTCGTCTTACCAAAGAAGCACGTTGTAACTGACCTAATTGTCAGGCATTACCACATTTGCGAAGGACACAGTGGCATTGCACACGTATTATCGACCATACGAGTACGCTTTTGGATTCTTCAAGGTAGTGCTACTATAAAGCGAATTATCGGTCAGTGTTTTTTATGCCGCCGATATGCAGCCCAGAAATGCCAGCAGTTGATGGCCCCGTTGCCGATTAGCAGAACAGAACCTGGTTCATACCCGTTCCAATACGTGGGTATTGACTACTTCGGCCCGTTCTGTGTGAAACGTGGAAGAAGTACAGAGAAACGATACGGTTGCTTATTTAGTTGCTTGCAAACCAGAGCAGTTCATTTAGAGTTGGCTCATTCGTTATCAACAGAATCATTCATTATGGTATTAATACGGTTTATTGGGCGACGTGGAATACCTACAGATATCTACAGTGACAATGGAACAAATTTCGTTGGCGCTCAGAGAGAGCTTCGAGAATGCGTGATAAAGTGGGATGAACATAAAATAAACGAACATCTTGTATCACAAGGAACACGGTGGCATTTCCAACCTCCATATGCAAGTCATCGTGGTGGTGTTTGGGAACGTGTTATCAGGTCTGTTAGGAGGATACTGTTTGGATTGTTATTGGAGCAAGTTGTATCAGATGAAGTACTAAACACTCTGATGGTCGAGGCTGAACGTATACTGAACAATCGTCCATTAGTTCCGGCCTCATCGGATTCCGCGGAAAATGTGGCTTTGACACCCAACCACCTATTAATTTTACGAGGAAATGCGGGACTACCCACTTCTGTTGCTCAAAATTATCTGCGAGGATGGAAGCAAGCCTCTTATCTTGCTGATATTTTTTGGCGTAGATGGCTACATGAATATTTGTCTACACTCCATACCCGCCAAAAGTGGTTTCGAAAACACCGAAACTTGAAGGTTGGTGATTTAGTTCTCGTGGTGAACGACGCAACACCTCGTGGATCCTGGCCCTTGGGTAGAGTAACTGAATGCGTTTTGTCGAAAGATGGGTTAGTAAGACAAGTTTGTGTGCAATCAAGAGGGGTAGTAATTAAGCGGGATATTCGTCAACTTTGCTTTCTGGAAGCAGATTCGAATATAACGGATGGAGATGCAACGATACCATCGAACGTGGATGCTGGTACCGGAACGGGGTTTGTCACGTAAAGGGACCAGGCCAGCTGGATTGGTTGTGGTAAGGCATGGAAAACGTCTGGCTTCTAACCAATCTGGCTGAAAAGGCCGGTGAATTTTGTCACATGTGTGAGGCATGGAGAACGTCTTGTGCATTGTGACATTTTCTCACTTTGTTCCTAGATAATAACGTCTGATAGCCATTATGATATGACCGGCGATGGGTAAAGATATGGGGTAGGATACCAGAGCATGTACGTTGTCAGCCTTTGAGAAATCCGGCGCGGATTTCGGGGGGCGGTGTAAGATGAACATTGAATTTATTTTATTGACAACTAACTGTTTGAATCTCTTGGTATTTTTGTACATTTTTACCATTTTTGTTTTACCGAACTACTTGAATTTATTCGTTCTTGAGCTTATATTTCTGTATCTTTATTTGGCCGTTTGCGCGCTATTTGAAGTTGCAATCATTCGTGGTCATTGTTGCTGTTGAATAATCTTGTTTTTGGATTCAGTACGAAGCGGAATAATTGAGGTTTGCTATTTTTATTGTATAATTATTTTGCTTCAATAGTACCGTACTCATCTCACGTATTGTCTTGTCAATATTTTGGTGGGCTTGGACGCGTCACTCAACCGTTGGATAGACACATTGGTGTTTATATCGTGACTGAAATCTTTGACGTTGAACTCGATTTTCCCCGGACCGAATTGTCGGTTACAGAACTCAATTGGCTTCGTTTGGAACATTGAGACGGTACTCAAATTGGCAGTACTCAATTTGCTTCGTTTCGAACATTGGGAAAAATGGAGAACAAGTGGTCAAAGATCCATCCAAGAAACAATGAAAAGGACCTGTTTGACGGGCAAGTCGGTGTTTCTTCATTGGTTGATAACATGTCATGCTCTGGTTCGGCAGTTAGTTCTAGCTCTCATAATCTTAGGGCTCAGTTTTTGTTGGCACAATTAGCGGAAGAACAGATGCGTCAAGAGGCTGAGTTAGAAATGTCGATAGCTGCGAATGCTACTCGAATTGCACGAGTAAGATTTGAATTGTCTATGATGAATGAGTCTATGCAACTTCCTGAAATGGTTGAGCATTTGACGAAAAAGGACTGCCTCACTTCACCTAATCATTTGAAGGATCTTGTTTCAAATGATGGTCCCGATACCACAGTTGGCTTGCTTATTGGAGCGGATGTGTTACAAGCGTATCGTGGGACTAAACAGAAAGATGGCAATTTTGAAGTGTGTCTACCTTGGAAAAGAGATTTCCATAGAATCTGCCGCAACCGTAAACAAGCAAAGTCGCGTTTACAGAGTCTGCGTTCTAGGTTTCTGCGAAATCCTGGCTTACTCCATAAATATGCAAGCGTGATGGAACCGCAATCCATAAGAATTCCTCGATCTATGAAGCGCAAAGGTGCTCACGTAGTTCGGCCTCAGTTACATGCATTCTGTGATGCGTTGGAACTTAGGTATGAAGCCGCGATTTACATTCGATTTAGTCCTAAGTCATATTGTTGCCTACTCTGCTCGAAGTCGCGAGTTGCTCTAATCAAGCCTGCTACTATTTCGTGTCTGGAATTAGTAGCCGCTAAGCTGGTAGTATCACTTACTACCGTACTCAAGGAAGAAATTCATTTCGAATTAGATCAAATATGCTTTTGGACTGATTTGACTGTATCGGAAGAAAATACATCATCGAACGTGGATGCTGTTATCGGAACTGGTTTTGTCACGTAAAGGGACCAGGCCAGCTAGATTGGTTGTAGTAAGGCATGGAAAACGTCTGGCTTCTAACCAATCTGGCTGAAAAGGCCGGTGAATTTTGTCACATGTGTGAGGCATGGAGAACGTCTTGTGCATCGTGACATTATCTCACTTTGTTCTTAGATAGTAACGTCTGGTTGCCATTATGATATAATCAGCGATGGGTAAAGATATAGGGTAGGATACCAGAGCATGTACGTTGTCAGCCTTTGAGAAATCCGGCGCGGATTTCGGGGGGCGGTGTAAGATGAACATTGAATTTATTTTATTGACAACTAACTGTTTAAATCTGCTGGTATTTTTGTATATTTTTACCATTTTTGTTTTACCGAACTACTTGAATTTATTCGTTCTTGAGCTTATATTTTGTATCTTTATTTGGCCGTTTGCGCGCTATTTGAAGTTGCGATCACTCGTGGTCATTGTTGCTGTTGAATATTGTTGTTTTTGGATTCAGTACGAAGCGGAATAATTGAGGTTTGCTATTTTTATTGTATAATTATTTTGCTTCAATAGTACCGTACTCATCTCACGTATTGTCTTGTCAATATTTTGGTGGGCTTGGACGCGTCACTCAACCGTTGGATAGACACATTGGTGTTTATATCGTGACTGAAATCTTTGACGTTGAACTCGATTTTCCCCGGACCGAATTGTCGGTTACCATGGTGTTTAAACAAGTTTCTAGACAAAAGTTCATATTCTAGATTACTGGTGTAATTTTATAAAAAAACTGTTCGATTTTGCGTGTAGAATCATTGAGTTTTACTCTATTTCAGTACACGGAACAGTAGTGCAAAACGTAGTTTGTTGGCTTCTTTCAAACGTTGATGGATTTAGGTAAGATTCAAATTTGAGCATGTTTATGTTCATTTTCAACCAACAGAATATACACTGTTGTATTATTCAAGTATCAAAGCAAACGATATATCTTGGCCCTAATGAATCTATATCATTCCAAAGTGCAAACCAAAGCAATTTCTGCACTGCGGATTTTCACTCAAATAGTTTAAAGTGATGCTGCAATCAAATTGAAATTGTATGAATACAAAAACACGTATTAGTCGCCTGGCTCGTGCCATTAAATGAACATTGAGTAACCCACCAGTGCTCTTTGCGCGCAAGCCTTTTTAAATCGGTAATATTATCTCGCGTAAAAACCTTAAAGATTTTCATGATTTATAATTGTTCGCATTTTAGTGCATTAATAACTTTCTGTAATATTATTAGTATACCAAATACAAATTATTATTTGAATTAGGTTTACACTACAGGTAATTGAATTATGGCTCAACGAATTGCCCATTTGATACTCGATTTTCTTAGTTGCAAGGCACCGGATCTTTTCTTGGCATTGTATTTCTTCATTCAAATTCTATGCCCAGAATCATTATTTCTTATATGGTCGCAATTCAATATCTAATGTTTCTGAAAGGACAAGCATGTGTAATAACTCGCCAGATTTGTTTGCTCGTTAATGAAAATTTAGCAGACGACTTAAAGTTTTATACCGAAATCAAATGAGCTGTATAACGTTGGACAACGTGTGGCCTATAAGCCAATAAACGTTCAGTGAAATCAGACTCATTCCAGAAGGTGATCCAGATCTTGTTTAAGTATCATATTATTATTCGATAGTCAAAACACGTAGGAGTTTACGTCAAGGTTTCATAATGAAGGTTGAATAATATTTCAATATTTGATTTCAAAATTACCTCAGAATATGATATAGCGATTGTTTTTAATTGATTTTCATATTGAATAAAGTAATATGTTGCAAATAATTTTAGATCTGTGTTTCGATTATTCCTTAATAAGCCTTCTTATATGTCACAAATTAACTGGCAATTTCGGCACATTTTATACTTTCAATTTTCAAGTTTTTCGGATATGTTTTGCAGAATAGCGGATGGTTGAACTTTGCGCAAGATTTAGAAAATATTGTTTGATGCTATTGACGACACGCTCACAAAATGCATTGTAAAAATATTGGACAGGAGTGTGGTTTTGAGTGATCCAATCAGTAAAGCATATCCCTTTGCTAATGAAATGATCAAAATTGCAAAGATCACTGATTCATAAATGAGCTTAACTATTAAGTCATCTGTTCGCCTTCTGACCAACCGCCTAAAACGTTCTATGCACGTTATCCAAAATGGCAAATTTCAAATTTTGTTGTGTCAAAAACTACGATTATTGAAATTAATGAATTTGAAATTCTGTGTTTCCATTAAGCCAACGTCATAAGTGTATTTGGCTAAAAAATAATTTGTAATCGGTACGTTGTATTCAGTATGGATACATCAAGTTATATCAGCTAGATAAACAATTCAAAGATGAACATTGTGTTTTGGGGGGTGATCAATTTTCTTGATCTCCCCTGTCTAGCTTGGAGAACTCAGGATTGGTCAAGGAAATGCAATTTAAACAAGAACTTTTTTCGTACCGACAACCTTGTTCTGACGATGCCCCTGTGATCAGAAAAAAAAACGTTACCAAAAACCTCCTATAACCGATTCAACTGGTGTCATATTAATAAGCTCTACACCATTTTGACTGAGAATCATAAATTTAGTTTTTATTTTATGGCGGATATTGAGAAAATGTTTTTGGAATTTCATGAAAATTGATTGCAGATTTCGTTAACACATATCATCGATTGTGGAAAGCAACATGGAACTGTATTCATATCTCAAACATGCTATAAAGAAACCAACCCACATTCCCTGAGTGTAGTCAAATTTAAAACACATTTTAGCTGACCATGAATGTTTCCATTGAAATTTGGAACGCGACAACCTGCAAGAAGCGTTAGAGGAATATTTTCATTTTTGGTTTTAATTGTATGTTCACCGGTTGTTCGATATTACGTTTTCTCATAGACGTTAACAGCACAAGAGGTGCGTTCCAAAACGGATGTTTTATATTCGAGAAATTCGTAATATCGATTTTGAGTTGCAAGTTAATTATATTTGTTGAACTTTTATGCTTGAATTCTTCACATTCCAGCGTTCCTTCTGATATCGACAACAATCCCCCTATCTGAAAAATTCAACAACATTATTTGTTAACATTGAGATAGAAAAAAAGCAGCTTCGCAAACTAAACCTTCACAAACCTCTTCACAAATTTTGTCTCTTGTCAAATCCATTAATTCCGTATGGTATGTAGCCAGCAAATCTGTTAATTGATAAATGGTGGAACACAGAAATCAATTTCAGGTTTTCCTGTATAGCTTCCGAGATATACAATGATTAGAATGTAGGATATCTTAAAGTTGAATTTCACAGACCATATTGCGTCCGATAAAGAATATTCAGTGTCAGAAGAAATCACAGATTTTGAGACACTATGCTACACTGTTGATATTACCAAACCAATATATGCTCACTTATGATTCACTCAACGCAAAACAGCTTAGGTTTATTGCGTACAATGTTTTCTAACAAAATAATATTTGGATGGGTAAACGCGATGTAAAAGCTTTTACAGTTGACTGACAACAAGCAATTCGTGGATCCATATTTACGGAATTCAAATTGTTGTATGAATAGAATCACCCAGAGTAAACAAAGAATTTCACACAATTGTACTCACTCATTATTTGCTTAAATGTGTATCGTTTGCTCTCTTATACCATACATTGTTCATCCGATATTACGTAGATCCTTTTTTAAACTGGGCATCACACGTGTCAATTCCATGAGCGCTTCTTCTTAACTAATGCAAGTTTGATCTTAAAACTTATGGAGTTACGACATCTTATAATCAGACAGAATCAGCGCCACATATTTACTTGATTGCACAAATTCCCTGGTTTGGATTGCCTAATTATTGTAGGTTATGAAGCCTTTATAATGTATACTGTTTGTTTATCGGGGTAACCAATACCAAAATTTAGGTACTTAACAGTTCCTTATGAGAAAGACTCTATTCTATTTTGTTGACAAAGTAATCAGCGCCATCCAAGATATAAGAACGATGGCGAACATAAATAAGAATACCATGGGATATAATGTGC
Organism: Atriophallophorus winterbourni; assembly: GCA_013407085.1. Taxonomy (NCBI): domain Eukaryota; kingdom Metazoa; phylum Platyhelminthes; class Trematoda; order Plagiorchiida; family Microphallidae; genus Atriophallophorus; species Atriophallophorus winterbourni. The sequence continues at coordinate 24,671 of JACCGJ010019408.1, read as the reverse complement.
GAAGTGCTATAAGCATATAGGCGCTTATCACTATATATGAAATAATACGTAGGAGTATACCCTCCGCCACAATATAAGAGCATACAGAGAAAGGTTCGAAAACGACAACCCGGGACTCGGATGATTTGGATTTCCGTTTGATTGAATTCAAACGGTTTGCTTGAGACGTTAAATCTTGAAGCGCACCTTGTTAACCATTCTTTCACTGTGTCAAGCACAAACGGATCGTGAACCTACTGAGTTCATATGTTGCGTGCAATCAGCACCAAACCATTTCAAATGTGTGTATGTGATATAGGTGCATGCGTTTAAGCATTTAGCTTAGAAAATAACGAATTAAAAGATCGAGAGAATCGGTTTTATAATATTTTGTTTCTTACGCGATGTTCTTCGTTAAAAAGCGTTTTCACACAATTAACACTTACAGACTATGTCTGTTATATTGCCCCAGTGAACAAAATCTGAAGGAAAATGTGAAAAATAACGATAGGAGTTCACGTTAATACGTGATAAAGCTTTTGTATACGATTCAGTAAAATTATTTACGTATCCGAATTAATAAAATACTTGAAATGTTCATTCAACATTGAACAATCGTCAATTGCATGTAGTTTCATCACACACCACAGGATAATCCGTTATGCACACTGATAAATCAAACATGTTGATAGCTAGCAAAATTGAATCACACCAGGAGATAATATCTATAAATGACTCTACTTGTCGACATACGTATCAAGAGATATTCATGTCACCCATCTTTAATTACAGTCGACGGTTTTTCAAACTAGGTACGTTTATATAATTTTGAACCTGACTATTTATCTTCCTTCAAATTCATGTGACAAATGATATCTTATGAAAAGCTACTTGTTTGGCCTCTATAAATAGATATTGAGTGTGGACATCAATCTCAAGCAGGTGCTAATTGGACAATCCCTCACGTTTCATGTGACGCAACATTTCCTTTTTTGATCGAAGATCTCTGACACGTTAATCACAATGGTGAGTGTTATTTTGCTTCGTTAAACGGAAGCACAAACCCATCAAACTTCACGATGATAAATAACATTACATGATCAAACTAAGAAATTGGTGTCAAGATTTTAAATTTCATTTCAAGCATTTCATCACAACAGATGTTGCGCCTTCTGAGTTCCAAGGTCAGATAATTTTTTTTTTAAAGACAACGGCCCAATCTTTCTTGTTAACATACACATACGATGGTAATAACAACATGGTCAAATTGGTATTAGGTTAAAAGCAAACGTATCTAATCATTTACAGGCGTTGCAAGACGGGTGAAGAATTAATTTTAGGACATTCTCTCCGAGTTGTCCTATAATTTCAAATTGTGATACGCTAGCGTTGGAGTCATTAAATGAGCACACTGGAGAATGCTAACCACATGCCCAGATAGTGCACTCGGTAGTTGTCAAAATCTAATCCTCAATTATTGAAATGTTATTGGAAAATTTCGGGGATTATGTATGCAATCAGTAGCCAATTCAATGTAGAGAATTTAAAATGTCTCCCATTGTGTCGATGTATTCCTGCCATAACCGAAGCACATGTGGGAGTGGTCACGCGATGCGGACCGTATCTCAGACTTACGAACATATGAAAAAAATCAATGTATCTAATTTAGGTCTACTGAAAACAAAATGGCCAAGATTTTCAATAAAATTCAAGAAAGTTTCTCATTCGCTTGTACATTTTAGAACTCAATACCTTGTTTACTGAACAAAGGTAAAAATTAACCATTCTATTGCATACTTGTTCTCAAATATCCTAGAAATTCATATTTTTCGACAAGTGTTTGCGGCTATCAAGTAAACCGGCAATATACATCTTAGTCCTCAAAAAGTGAAGAATTGTTATGCAAAATAGTAATGTCATGTTACAAATATATAGAGTTCGTTAAAATGAAACACGCTGTTCTAAAACAGAATCTAAACCTGCTTTATGGCGAAGAGCTAATATCTCGTAAATACGACCAATGTTTATTGTTGCTGACATCGACCGCGCTTGCATGGACCTATTATTATTGTGAAATATTGTCTTGCAGAATGTCACATCAAGTTCATTTTGAAATTCATTGTGAGCAATCATTCATATATCTTAGTAACAATTCATGATGCTTTCGTTTCTGCCAAAGTGGCGATTGTCGTTATGCTGTTTCACAAAATGTCAGTAACGTTTCGAATAATAGAACAATTATTAAATCAATTGATTATTGAAAATTGTACCTCTCCAAAGGGAACTCACAATAATGTGGATAAGCCGGAGCGTACCAGACAGGTACGGCGGTTTTGAACAAAACGGACAAACGTTTTTGTAATCGTAGAATACCATCTTCATTTACGTACGACTGAAGTCCCATATGCGAAGGGATATGTAATTGCAGCATTACGTCAATAAGCGCATCGTCTCGTTTGAACCATTTTAGAATCAAGCAATGCTCCTCGGTCAGATCAGAAAAGGTTTTATCCTTTTTTAGTTTTTGAATCACCTGAGGGTGTCAATTAAACGTTGAGTTTTGCCTATCAGTTCTGACTTGGTGATTTTACAAAAAAATGTTGAGATGTCACTTAATAGGATACCATCTTATATAACCTTCTGAGAAGTATTCAAAGGATCTGAGCGTTTTGTTTGAAAATAAAGGATGGAACAATATTTCTAATTCAGAAATTTCATTTTATGGAATCTAAATATATTTTGCGTCTAAAAGACTCTGAAATTTTAATTACAGTTTGTTAATCTTTGGAAATATGGTCCGACTTTTTATAGCTTGCACAGTGGAATGGAGAATTACACAAAGTGGTTATGGTGAAATCGAAATAACTAACCGAATAGAAAACATCTCCAGAAATAAAATGTTTCGCGTGTATGACAATGTTTGATAAGTTATGCTTAGACCGATATACTCGATCACATGAGCTCACATTCATGTAGTCTGTGTTTTGATCCTATGACCATGAACAAAAAAACCTTATTTGCATTCATTTTCATCGCACACACTCCACGATCGGTTTCGAGATCTTTGTAGTAATGATGTTGATACAGTATGATCAGCTTTGGTAACTAAGTTAATCTCGTATTTTTCAGATGGTTGGTAACACCAAATTTTAAACCAAATTTGACAACAATTATGTAGATTGGTTCTTAACACATGATTATGGAATAATTGCTTATTTTATGGTTTCCCTCACACCTTCCAGTCCAAATTAAATATAGACAGTAGGATCAGGATCCGCGTGCACCCAGTCGGCACAAATAAAGCAATACTCGTTTGTCCAATGAAAAACATGGATCACCATCCAATCTCGTTCAGGCGTGACTGCAAACAATGATAACGCTACATTTTTTACACATGATAAACGTCATTTACGCGTATGACGCAATAATATATTCATTTTTTTGCCCTATTAACTTTATTTACAGGATAAAACACCTCAATAACGCCAAACTGGATGACATTTCACTTAAGTCCAACTTGGGATTTCTAGATATAAACCGGACACAAAGTTTCCTTGTTTTCATGGGAAATCCTGGTGGTTGAGTGCGGAATAATTGAAAATGCGATTAAGAGTCGAGTATGCTGGCTATTTATATGATTGGATGACGTAGTCTTGTTTAACTTCTGTTTGAAAAATGTTTTCTAACCAGCTCGGGCTATTTTGCAACATAAAACTAACGAGAATTCATGACAATATTGAGGCCAAAATCTGTGGTGTTTGGATTTTGTTGTTTACCAAATCAACTTTACCACAATTTCAGTCGTCAATTTCTCTAATCGGCCGTGCATACAATTAATTTATCTAAGGGTGAAATACATCAAATAATTTTGAATCAACTGAGGTCAAATTTGGACGTGCACTTTAAAACGAAATACGATATACCGGAACTTGCAGTGAAACGTTTAAATCAAAATCGTTTGCTAGTAAACTGGATCGTATGTCAATCAATTAAGACAGTGGACAAATTGTAACTCTATCTCGGGATATTTTCATTATTTTCTAAATCTGTGGTGAAATTATTTTAACAGCTGAAAATTAGTGTGTACGAATAAAGTCAATTTCTTCTTCTTCTTCTTAGATCACAGGCTAAACTACAATCCGAATTCTTATTTTCGATATTACTGGTGCGAGAAAAATTCATTACAAATAACATCCGCAGCCTCCGAAAAAGATTACGAGAAAGCTTGTCAGAGTGTACGTTTTCCAATATCTCACTGAATCTCTCTATCCTAAGGCCTGGATTGAATATCAACCAAGTGATGGATTCACACCAAACATGAGTGAACTAACTTCAATTGTGGCCTGTACCAACAGTTCGTAATGTGAATCGTCTACCTATGTATACAATCAACTGATATTCTATAAATATTTCGCATTTCGAGTTTTCTTTTTAATTGAAAGAAATTGATAAACGACGCCAGTAAGTGACTGTTGTCCAAGTGGTTAGCATATTGGCCGTATAAAATCTTTTTTGTATGCCAATATTTATTGAAAAATATGAGTCGATCTGCAATTTCTACCTCATTAACCTTTTTAATTCCGATGAGTTCAGCGATGTTCAATTTTTACCGTAGTTGGAAAATGATCGAACTAGACACAAAACTAGGTTTCAGACAAAAAAATATGAAATTCTTTAGACTTACATTCAAGCAAACGTTTTCATCTCCGTGGGTTGTTGCTATCTGCAAGTGGATGACTGCGGAGAAAATATCTCAGATTACCGTAATGAATTACGTCAACTTCGTTTTTGTGAAAAACCGATAACTAATTTGATTAGCGTTGTATTTGGCAAAATTGAGGAATAAGCAAAAAGTATTATGTTGTTGGTATTCATAACTTAAATCAAACAAGTTTTACAGTGACATCATTGTCTCTGATGTCTCAACTTTCTTTTTCTGGATATGAATTCGTCCTGTAGTTCCGCTCAGTGATCAATAAATTTGATGGATTGAAATGATGAGCATAGAAGCAAAAGATGAAGACGATGAAGTAAATGGCGTTTGAATTGTTAAAAAATTATATAAATTATAAGGATTTCTTCAGAAAGCTTAGAAAAAATGTAATGTAACACGCAAGCCTGCTCCATTTTAAAATACTATCATGTTCCCTAGTCCTAGGCAGACAAGCGAATCAAATAAGAAAATGAATTAATAAAATTGACGAGGAATTCTCACGATCAGATATCAAATGGCCTATCGCATTTTCATCTCCTAAATAGCAATTGGTTTTTAACCATGTTTTCTACAAAGTAATGAACGAATAATTACCTAAATTTATCAGTTCGAGGATAGGTGAAAACCTTTTTACTTCTGGTGAAGGAAAGCCTTATGTAGGCTACAATGTTTTTGTTCAGTGGATGAAAATAACGAAAATTTATGTTTGTGATCAACCTCTCGCATCCACGGAAGTAACGATCAAAACTATTGTTTATGAAACACAGCTCAACATTGGGATAATCTTTATACCTCTCTTGGTCGAAATAAATTTTTTTGCCGGAAGCCAGGACGAATACTGCTGTTGCTTTGAGATCCTATAATGTCTATGAGCTATCCACATTGCGAATAAAACTCATTTATGGGGCGCAACTAACAGCAGAATTCAATGCAGCACGAAAATACATGAAGCGCACTATAGTTCTAAAAGCGATGCACGTGTCGTTGTTCCACAAATAGACGAAGATCGAGGATCTCATCTGCAGGTACACACCGTGAACGTTAACCATTTGCTCTCCGCGATAAGTTCCCTCCAGTATGGTGGTAATTCTGCAAAGAATGATGAGTGATATTTCGCAGTAGTTGCAATATTTGTTTTTTTCTATTATGGACCAGTTTTATCAGGGATTGACCCTAAAATCCTGTTACCATCTCATCCATTGAAACCTCGAAGGACAGTTCGAACGATTTTGCTATGAACGTCTTACATTCGTCCTCAAGAAATACGACGGAAATCTTATCGACGTCCGATAAGTGATGTCGCGTTAGAGATTATATTTTTATCCGCATTTCTTAGAAACTAAGCAGTGCTCGCGAAACCGACCGTTGTAAAGGTGATTGGCGATGTCGCTGGTGTCTGAAGATGTCTGAAAGTGGGTGGTTATTAAACTGATGTGTCACACAGTCTGTTAATCCTTCTAATCGCCTGTGCAGATTTGTTAAGCGCGATCCATCCAACTCAGGCATAAATTGAATCGAATACTTAGTTTAACTGCAACATGAACGAATCAATTGGTAAAGCCTACAAATTTTCACTATAACTCATGCACTTGCCATTTATTCTAGATATGATATTTATTTTGAGTCTGTCAAACCAAAATTGGCGAAGAAGCACCGCATCACGTAAAAGTGAACGTTATGCTTATTGTCTGTTAAATCGTGTATAATCTCATTCTCTTGCTCATCAACTGAATAAAATACAACAACGTCTGCGGGCGTACTGGCTATTTCTTCAACATAATCTAATCCATGACAGATGACGTAACATTAACATCTCTTAAATGTGCACACTAATTAAAAGCTAGACAGAGAGTGTGTTTTACTGTTTTGCCAACAGATGGATGACAAATATTTAGCGAGTATAACTTGTTTACGCCTTGTCCTTCGTCTACTCTAAAAACTCACATTCTTCAAAGTTGTGCGATTGGCTCCACCGTTGAATGAACCAAGTTCATTATTGTGTTTAAAGTCAAAGCCCACACATATTAATAACACGGAGGATCTTATCACATTTTTATATATTCTCGTTTACATCATCTCCCGTTGTAAACGAAGTCTTAGACATCCTCAGTGAGAGTTAACACCCTAGTCTTCACAAGGCATTCGTTGGTTATAAATTGTGCTCATGTTTTGTAATATCACCTTGTGCGTAGTGGTCACTACTAAATATTTAACATAGTTAAATACAACATGTCAAAATGGTTTCGTGGGGAGAAGGACGGGAAACCTGTGGCGATAAACAATAAAAAACATATTCCTGCATTTTGCGTTCAGTATATGTTTTTTAGGTTATTAGGCAATTTTCGGTGTTCCGGTTGATCACTTCACTGTCGATTTGTTTTATAAACTTCGTGTAGCAGGTTATATGATGGCCGCAAAATAGTTTTTCTGTGTTCTATTAGATTGGTTGGATTAACCATGGATTCGTTTTGGAACATATCCCACCATTAATCCGGCGAAAATAATAATTTTCATATAGCGAACTTACCATTGTACAAAACATTTTCTAATTCAAGAAGGAAAAAAATTGTGGATAATTTGACGCTCTTTATTTACCTTAATTATAAAAAAAGTTGTTTTGTGAATTGTGAATAAAATTAATGTTAGGAAATAAAAGATAACAAAACAGAAAACATTGGAATATCATTTACAATACGTTACTCATCCTGGGTTGTAGAGACTCAATAGAAATATGAACGGAGCTAATAATATTTTAACAAAAGGTGAATTGACAAGTGTTTGTTCTTCCAACATAGTAGTAATTTTAGTTTACCGCGTTCACATTGGTACATAGTCAGCGACATTCATACCTAATGACAGAGGATAGCAAACAGTATATTTGCTATTCATAAAAGTGTACTTCATAGAGGCACCTTTTATACTCCGATATTTTACATTCAGTATATTTCAGTCGATTTAGAACCCACCAGATTTGAACAATCATGTCGGTGTATAATCAACAAACAACAACCTTTTCGAATAATAACCAAGCCATGTTTGTGTGTGTCTGATGAAATAGACGAGTACAACATCAACAGAATAACAGATGTTATGCTCCATAAATTCACTACACCGAAGTTATTTTACTGGAACAAATAGATATATTTAAGAGCCCAACAATTCCCCATTTTGAGGAAATAAAACAGGACTATCAAAGTAATCAATGACCTAATAATTAAAAATTTAGGAAAATTAATTTTTATCCGTTATCGACGTTTATCCTATTGCTGTGTGAGTATTAGTTATGTGAAATGGCTACATTATATTTTATCGTACAAATTAGAATATTTTGAGTGTTGTTTAGCAGTAAAAGTTTGATTTGACCATATATATGTGTAACAACAATGTTTCACTGTACATAACAATAACACACTTTCCGTTGATTCGTGTTCCGTGATGGATTCCGCTGCACCTTAGTGCACCATTCGGCTACCGCGATATTACTTTCATCTCCTGTGCCTTTCCTTCAACATTTTTGGGGACAATATTGTAGTGGTCAGTCCATCACAAATTGGTTAGCTCAGCGTGATGCAAGAATTCCTCGTGCACAACAATTGGTAAGCCCAATATACACGCACATTTCAAGTTTTTTTCCGGTACGTCTTTTCCCGATTTACATCGGCGTTATTTAAGGAATATTGTTACCTCCTTTAACACGTTTGACATCAAAACGTCATATTCATCACATAACTACACATGTTGGTCGATTCTCAAGTCGGGTTAAATCACAGTCTACAGGGCAGAGAGTTTACTTTGTTTAATGCTTGCAACCCCTCATACATCAATCAAGGGATCGTCGGGTAGGTACTCTCCTATAAAGAATACGCACCAGGATTTGTTCAGTCATTTTACAAGCGACATACGATATATCTCAGGTGCAACAATTCCTATCTGTAGAACTTGCATGATAGACTGGCCACTCTCCCTCGACCTCAGCAGAATCGCTGCAGTGCAAGTTTCTGATGCCAGCATCGCACAGCTCTGAGCCGCCCATTCTTTCATTACACCTCTCTCATTGCCCGATGGTTTGGACAATGTCCTGTGCACCTTATCACAAAGCCCTTCTTGACTACTCACCCTGTCTGCATTTAGACGGCGCTTCAGTCATTCCATACGCAATCGTTCCCCTCCAGGCATTCGTGCTTGTGTCACGTTTGTTTCGTTCAAAGTAGTATGGCTTACAAGCCAAAGTAAGTTTATGTTCCATAAAACAGATTATCGAAATTTGTTTAGAAGGTAACAATGCAAAATTCGTAACGAGGTCTAAGCAGACATAGAGCATAGTCTGAGGACTTGGCCGCGAATCCAGCCTAAGGTTAACAATAGCAAAATATAATCAATGAAAAACGGGAATTGAAATGTTTTGAAAACATTAAACCGAATATTAAATATACATGACCTTAGAAGCTTCTACACATACTATATTGTTGATGTCGCTGTACGCCTTCAAAACAGTGATTTTACAGATATCTGTCGATGTTTGGAATTCGCATCCAAGTATGTTTGTGCCGAATCTTTCACTGGAATGTGCGTACTATTTTGTTCATAGATTGACTTGTCTTACAAGTTCTGATTATCTTTTCTCTGTACTAACTACTAGTAAAATATTATGTTCCCGTGAGAGTGCCGTTTATTTCATATTCGCAACAAGTTGAAAATAGAAACATATACACACCGTAGTTTTCGGCCATTTCAAATTCGAAATTCGGCACACATAGCGAATTCATAGGGAAATCGATTTTGCGTAACAGACTTGGGGTGTGGTGCCATCGTTCGGGAAAGCCGGACCAGAAATGGGCCTTTATGTTTGTCATGTTCGCTGCATTCACCATCCATTCAAAAGCATTCATAAAAGGCTTGTCTTTTTGTTCATCGCTCAACCAAAACTTCCAAGAATGGTAAAATGGAACAGCATCCGTCACCTTTGAATATTAAATAAAATTCGAAAGAATAAGTTTCGAGGATTGTCATGAAAATTGTTTACAACCGATTAGAGTTTGCTTCGACATTGAATTTTGAACCTAATACGGTAAACGAATAATATGTTGATGGATCATCACATTGAGGCTTTCAGTACTCAAACGGTCAAATATTATTTTAAGTTAGTGTGTTCATATTTATATTAATTTTTACGGACAATCACACATAGTCACATTAGCAGATTTGAGGCTTCTTGCAAGTAAAGATAAGTTGGATGAATAGGCAAAATTCACAAGTCTTTGTCTTCGTGACTTGTCACACCTAGAATTTTTATTAAGCTGTTTTACTACCAAATAAGTGTTATTTATATAACGCTAAGATATTATGTTCCCTTTTCTGAATAATGCCCATGGTCAGACAAAATATTTTTGCCAAATCGAAACGTTATTCATTAACTAATTTAATCGATTGATTCCAAATTAGATTTTCATGAGAATAATTTTAATGTTCAATAAACATCAAGCACGGAAACGGAGTGATTATATCTTTTAACATTCAAACATTATTCTCTAAACATTCAAACATTTCAGCAATCACAATATTTAACCCATTCGTTTTTTTGGTCGCATTTAAGATACCGTCAGTTTCTGATCTAATCTCAAAAGTGCAACAGTTGTACGGAATATCTAGTTTTAACATATCAGAACATGCCAAGAAGAAAATAGAGCAAATATTTGGACAGCCTTTATTCTAGTCCCCCCCATGTGTCCATATTTCGATAAACTTGCGAAGCACAGGTATTTGTCAATGGCTGGTTTGCAATATACGTTGTAGGGAGAATATATTCGACCATATCCGATTATCATCCGATTTAATGAATGCAATCATATTGTGGAGATTTAATTACAACAACGATGAAACTAATCACAAAAATTCTGATTATGATGACAGGATTACCGCAAGAATAACATCAACATTTGTTCCAAAACACACTCCCAGCCAAAGAGCAATGTTTTAATATCATAATAAATAAACGTATTAGTATCAAAAATTATCTCAAAATAATAATTTAAGCACAAATAGAAAGACGCTATCGAAAGCGTTCCGTACTCATCGAAATTTGGCTCAACACATATGTTAGAAACACTAAGTAAATATGAGGATACGATTTATCAACTGGCCATTATAGAACAACATTTTCCTCGCGAACATTTTTGGGTGAGGAAAAATCAGGATTTCGATGCTATGAGTCGGGATCGCAAAGTGTGTTATAAGGTTAATGCAGAACGATCGCAGAGGAACAGCACAAAAATATAAAAGAAACCACAGCAGTCCATGAAATTATATATATTCCTCCGAGGTCAATGTTGATACGGTGCAAAGTGAAGGCATAGAACAGAATACTAATGTCAGTACGAATAGATTTGCGATGTTGAATCCACGTTCCCCTGTCGGATATTGTGACACTACTTACTTGACTGATTACACGATATTTAGCCACAAAAGCACACAGGTACTTTTGATCAGGAGCCAAAGCTTTGATTCCGAGTTAATGGGAAGCAGTTTCTTGCTTTTAGGAACAAAAACGCTTTAAAAAATGTTTCGCTTTACGGATTAAGCAATAACTTTGAAGCAGCAATGTGGTAAATAATGAAGCGCTCCTGTTAGGCTTAATGTAGATTACTATATACATCCGATAAAGAAAACCCGTTATGAAGTGGCTATGAATCCCTAAAGCTAGCCGAAAAAAAGTAACCGTAAATAGTAATTTATTTTTATGGTTTTCTCTTTTTAAAGAAATAGCTAATATATATCGGGGATGTGAGTGACACGCAAGATATTGGTATTCATTATATTGTATTTCTAAATCCGTCTAACCCACATGAGCAACAATTTATTGAAATTAATAAGTCAAATCACATCAGTTTTGATGCATTTAAAATTATCAGTCATTGTGTATGCTACTGCGATACGTAAATTGAATCCGAATATTGTAACCATACATCATTTTTTCCTGGAAATGTGTAGTTTATATCAATATTATCATTTAATTTCATCTCACAGAGCAGGGAATACCACAATAACATGGGCTGAATTTGTGCATATTGTGAATGAAAATACTTATTGTTTTTTCCCTTCAGTATTGTCACAATTCACGACGCGTTCTTTGCCATTCGATCAACATAAGCTATCTATTCAGCGACATCGCCATTCGGCCAACACGCTAAGCAAACTCACAAAAAACGTTACTATCATCTAGTCAAACGACTGCGCATCAAACTCTTCTATTGTTACAGGTTCACCTGCGAGGCAACTATATTCCAATTCATGGTGATCCTTCTTTATGTGTGCGCTTGCGAATATTCATTATCAATAAAACAATGTTACAGTATTGTCGAGCAAAAAGATATTGAATTAATAAGATTAACCAATAAATAAACAAATGATGATTAGCTTGATCAATGTGTCATCCAAGACATGTTCTATAGTCTACCTTATTAGCCTCTCAAATATTCTGCATTTGGTCGCTATTAAGTATCCCAGAAATCCCATAATGATTTGGACCTTCTCGAATACACCTAGTTTAAAGTGAGCAGACATCCTTTAAATCAAGTCTGAATGCACTGACCTAACAATTGTTTTGTATATGCCGCGCGAAACGCATAAATCACCACTGTTTGACGATTTTAGGTACATTATTCAACAAAACGAATGAAATGTAATAACTAACTTTGCGCCTTAGTTTATTTCCCTCTTCATCGGTCATGTTCAAAACGGTTGGTATCCCATCCTCGCATATAGGCGATATGATCGCGAAAGCTGTATAATTCGGAGAACAAATTACACTTACACTTTCTATGAAACAGAAAGAAATACCGAAACAGGAATTTGACTTCTAAGCAATTTACACTAAATAAAAAATTTACTCTTGAAAACACATATACGTTCATCCTGTGTCGGGAGAGATTAGTTCTATTTGAGAAATAATGTGAAGCCTCTTCTTCCATGAACTTATGTCAAATTAACCTTAAAATAACACTGTTTCCATATACTCCATTTGTAGGATTGAAATAAATTTAAGATTTGAGTATTGCTTTGTAAAGAAAATGATTTGAACGGATTGAATAATAACTGCTGTAATTGAAATCCATCAGCAACGGTAATTTTGTTGGTAACATTTCGACTCCGACACAGACAATTTGTGCCACCAACGATGACAGTGAGAACATATACCGCGATCAATTAACACTCAGTCCACCAATTGTCATTCGTCTCATCACTTAACATTTTATTGAAATCCTACGAAATACAAGACACGTAGACAAATACCAGGTCGATTAGAAACGCACCCAGCGCATCGTGAATTTGGTCAAAATAGATTGACATTAACCGTCATGTGCAGGAATACTGGTGTGTTTTGCCTTATTACCGTTTGGTGAAAGATATAGACTACAAGCGTCAACGAAGATAGAACTGTCGTCGGAATTGTTTATAAACCAGTGCAGAATCAGTCTGCGCTTTGAATAAATGGAAATTCTATCCAGGATTTACGTTTCAAAGGCAAATAATTGCCAACGCCATGGGACTATGATAAGAATAAAAGTGTAACCATGTTAGTACTACACGTGTAGTGTGGAAAAAAATGGATGTTTAATCCCAAATATGTAGGTACAAAATTGGCTTTAAATATTGCCATGCATGGAAAGTCTGCCAGACGTAAATAATTTCCTCGGTGATTAGAATTTTATTGTTAAGATAAATAACGCCTTGTATCCCCCTTCCTGTTTCGTTACATACCCATTGACGTCACAATCGTCCACTTTACGGAACATGACTTATCGTTGATTTAGTTGCTCGGGATAAACTATCGGAAATCGAAATATATGTTTGTATTAAATGGACCGAGACTGAAACTGCATTTTTCACCGATGGTCACTCGCGGTAACCATGCTAGCAGACGTATAACGTGACACTACGACAGTATATTTAGCGAAAAAAATATGATGCATATGATGATAAAAATGGAGTGATTCCCGTTTCCTTTATTCGAATAACGCTAAAATATCATGGTATTGTACGTACTTAATTGCGGAGTTGAATTATCCAACGTTTTTTTATATTCTGCAGAAAGAGTGAAAATTGTTTATTTGAAACCAGTAAAATAATATATTTAAATTTCAAAAGCAATTTGCTAAAATAAAATTTTGCACGGTAAGTACTTCCTCAGATACGTAACATGTTTCGAAAATATTTAGAAAGTATTTCATTCCAGCAATCTGTAAATGAGGTTCTGCAATTCGACAAACAAAATTAAACCGCCATGACATATTGTTGGATGAAATGATGGGGTAATATATTTACATGTATTTTTAGTTTTATTTAACAATGAATTTCATTGTGGGAGTAGCGTTATAATGAACCTATTTGTACTTCACATGATTAGCAATTAATAAAGTGGCGATATTTATGAGACCCTATGAAACATCTCTCATGTACTGAGGGCATTTGATTAAATGTTTGATGATGCAAATGTTATGTTCGGCTGTTAATAAAGACCGTGAAATCTAAATGCGTTACTTAACGGTAGCGAAACCTGGTCCATACAAGCTAGGCAGGAATAAACGCTAAATGCATTTTATCTACAAAAGGTTATTCATTTCAGGAACATAAATTGGTTGAACAACCTGACCGATGCTAAAGTGCTTTCAGAAGCCGATCTACATAGCATTCGCACCCTGCTCTATCATCGCCGACTACGGTGGTTTGCCCAAGTCATAAGAATGAAAAATGCTCCACATCAAATTATTATTAGGGCTGATGGACATTTGCCGAACCTGTAATGCAATAGCATTCACTCATTACACTTTCCGGAACGCGTGATTTGTTAGACTATATTCCTCTTTATAACAGGGTTGCATGTAATACATGAACTCTTTAAACAGATGTTCCTTCAATCTTGGAACGCGTTATGACACGCAGTGAACATCACAAGGATAATATTCGATAAGACAGACTTCTGTGAGAATTAAAAAAAATACTCGTAAAACGCAGAGTACCAAAATTCTGGCTTTGAGTGATGAAGTTCGAAAAGGTATTGAAAGCCAATCGAAACGCTGTATGGTTCACGAGTTTCAGATATTGCAATTATTATTTCATCTCTAGAATTCCATAGAAGTGTGGTCAACTTTTGTGCTTCGAAACTCAAGATAACTCTTCGAACTTGAAACTAAACTTTCTAATTCGTTAAGTGTACGAAACGTTGCTTTGTGATAGTAGCGGAAAAACGCATCGTCAGATAAGTTGTGAAACATATTGGTTATTGAGGAACAAAGTAAACTTTTTTTATTCCTTCATGCATTACTCAATGAGAAAGACGCAATGTCTACTGGGTTTGATGGAAAAAACCTTCCTATTTTTGAAGCAAACACGAGCAAATGATGTGATTACTACGATTAGAAACGTGGAATTACCCACCCCTTACTCTCTTATTTGTTATTTCCAAATTATTTGATGGAGATCTAATAAAACTTTTGAAAAGAATGAATTGCGTTCAATGAAACTGAATGAATTAGACAGAATTATTCGTGTTTATCTAATCAACTGATTATGCTGGATGATTGTACGAATCCGGTATATAAACGGCTAGCAATACACTCCTGTTATGTTGTTTTCAGCTACAATGCATTTGATGGAGCTTAGAATAGCCTAATAAAAAAATAAAATGCTAGAAAGGCTTGGTATCAAAGGAGAATTATAAATTTGCTATTTGGATTTTTAACAAATCTCATTATGCAAGTAAGTTTGGAGGTGCGTTAACAAAATCAAATAAAGCAACTAGAGAAATTTCCCGATGTTCAATCCGTGTATCGATACTCTTTCTGGGTTATTTCAATGGGGTACGGAAATTTATTATGTGCAACATTCCTTTTTTTACGGACGACATAAATATATGTTTTGCATCTGTACCATATAAAAGTGCATGCTATCATTTTGATACTCTTCATACTTGGTTATTGAAGAACAAGCTACCATTCAACTTCATCAAATGTAAGCTATTAAACGTGAGAATTCTAATAAATCTCGCAAACGTTATATTGGTTATAATGTCCTTGAGAATGACAAGAAATGAAACTATTTAAGAATAGAGATGTGCTCCTGTGTATGAAACTTAATTTAAATCAACGCTGCAATTTCCAAATCCACGGGGTTGCTCAATATAATCAAATTTGTAGTCAGACAATTCCTAATTTTTTCTGTAGATATTCACATGGATTATGATAACAAATTTTAGAAAAGTCATAAACTAATCTATATGTCGTTGACTCTGTGGTCCAAAAATAATTCAAAACGTATGTAGCAAATATATAACATTGCTCAGCAAAACTAATTTTCAGAATACGAATCCAGCCTTATGTAGAAAAATAGCTCTCATCAATCTTTGTCCCCAACAACGAAACAGCATAGACATCAGTCTACCTTTCAAAACAATTCCATGCCTTGAACCAGATAAATGCACTCGAATTGGTAAAGGTAATCAGCGGGCCAAAAAATATATGATAATAGTACCGAATTCTAGCATGAATTGTACAAATTAGTATTATTCCTTTTGCGTGTTTTACTTGGAAAGGTTTAGCATATAGTGTTGCTCACTCCAATAGGTTGCATAAATTTAAAACGGAATTTGACAACTTTAAATTGAATAATATGTTTTCACACTACCTATTGTCTGTAAAATGTAATTGCATAACTAGTGTATTACATTGTACGTTGTAATTTTTACCATCCTATAGTTACTGGTTAGTTCGGTTATCGTTAGACCATGCCGATTCTTGAATTACTTTGATAAATAATCAGAAAGAACACGGCTTTATCTTAGCAAACAATTTTGAAAATCTAAAATTCAGATTTGATTGAGCACAACAGTTTTGATCAAAATAGGATAGTTTCGTCTCTGCGCATCTGGTTAACTCAAGTATTTGAATAAAACCGAGTGAGGCGTTCTTAGTTGTTTACATGGTTATTCGCAGCACATCGTGAACACTTGACTGCAGCAACAACATTTCATATATCAATGATCGTTTATCAACGTGCTCATCGGTATAATTACCGAACAAAATACTCTGAATTAAGTGTTGTTCATTTCGATTAATCTATCGATCCTATGATAAAGAAAATCGTGAAAAGCAATCCATAGAAAATGCAACTCACCTGGATTGAATTCCAACAAACTGGGCGTAATTGCGATCACGTTGAGTCCGTTCCGACGGTAACTTTGCTTCATTAGCATTCTGGAATACTGTGACCTATCATCTGATGAATCATTTTCCACCTGTTTTTCCTCGGTTAATTTGATTCGTACCAAATATTTGTCATCTTCCACCAAGTACATGAATCCAGTCAGTTCGCAGTTAATTGTGCTTTGAAGTTCCAAAACATTCTAAAGCGTGTAAACAGTTATCGGCTAGATCACGTGTATATATCTGTTACGTAACGATAATCTTTGACAATCGTCAAACGTACTTCGCATGTTTGTTTAGAAAGCACTGACTCCAGTGTAGCCGAGAGTTGAGATAGTTCAAGCGTCGGAGAATTATCAATCACCATGATCAATTCATCTGTCAACGCAATGAAATATTTAAATATATCGATTTTAACTTTATTGTGTTTGATGAAGAATAACTAATCCCCTCAACTAACTGATAGATCTTCCTTACACGAATGCAGAATTAACACGGTAATTTAGTAAAATACAAAAATGAATTGTTATAATAAAAAAACTTTATTTGCATCCATTTGAATCAGACACACCACGACAGGGCTTCGAAAATGGTCGAGTTCAATACAATGACTGTAGATAAGATCCGCATGCGCCTGAAATATGGGATCAATGGTGAACGATTTGCTCTTGAACCCCGCTGTTAGATAATTCCGATAGGACCAATCTGTTGAATCACTAGCTTCCACACTTCCGTGGTATTCCATCAAACACTGCGTTTCTCATGCATTAACAGTGTGAACTGAATATATATATATATATACTATATATATATATATTATATATATATTCAATCTAAAACAACAGTAATCAAGCTCAGGCAAAACAATCGCATTTTCAAAATCACGAAGCAGTGGAAAGACAAACAAAAATGTTAAGTTTCGCTTGCGTCGACTAAATTGACCAAAAACGTGTAAAAATAATTCGTCACGGCTTATTACATTGGCCCTCCGATGTATTTATTGGTTCATTGAATTTCGCTCACATCAGTTTGATGTCGCAATTGCAGATGCACCAATGATAGCAACTCAATATTTCACAATGCTGACTAAAAGTAAAGTCAATATTTCTTAATTTGAAATTAATCATGCCTCAAATATTCAGACGTTCAATTAACACAATGGCAACAACAACGAATATTTTTGTTTAATATTAAACCTGTCAGTCACAATAATCTTGATCACAAAACATTCCGAAAGCCTCCAGACTAAAACCAGTAATGTGTGGTCATGATGGCTATCATGCAAATAATCTCATTTGTTTTTTTCATGACGATTTCGTTTGCATGAAAAGCAATAACTCTGCTTTTAACAAGAAAACCATGGTTCGTTAAGCAAATCGATTTACGATTCACCCTGAAAATCGAATTAACACCTGCTAACGGCTGAATCATTGTTCCAAAATAACGAAATATTGGTTTAATATTTATAGTTCTTCAACTTGAGCAATTTGGAGACAATGACGGATTTCAATGTAGCGACCGAAGTATTAATTATACATGATTACAAAATTCGATATTAGATTTTAATTTTTATCACTAACAAACACCACAAACGTTTTCCTGCTGTTTGTGACAGTATAACCAGAATTCAAACGCTTCAAAACAGTAGGAGATTAATGATCAAGCTGCGCTAATTAGCCTCTGGTATATGAGTTGGAATAATCAGGAAGTTCAATCATATATATGCCTATTTACACGTATATATTGCATTTAATAATTCTGCCTTGTTTTTGGAAGATTGAGTGTTGAATTGTTGCAGAGGATGCCGTTGTAATGTTAAAATATTCGTTCAAAACATATTGTGTATTGCTGTGGACTATCACGTGCTATGCTTTAAATTATATTTTGTTTTGAGCATCTTCAATGTTTTTCAAATGTAAGTCAAAATTTTATTTTCTACATTATTGTTTCGTCTTCCATTAAGGTCAAACAGCAAGTTAATTATTCTGTGATATTTTTTGATGTGCAAGAACCGGGAGCTTCAGCTGAAGTGTGGTTCCATACGATAATTCAGACCTCGAACACGTTCCATGTTCCGAAAGACTAGGCGTTATATTCGCGTAGCAACTATTGCATCTTGTAAAAGAAGATCACCTGTATACGTCCTGATTAGTGGGTGAAAAGTGAAATCATCTTTCCGTGACCATTTAAAGACCCTTATATCACTGAATTTCGTTCCATATGTTGGAGCTTCGGCACGCACAAACTCAGAAGTGTATTTGGGAATTTTTCGCTCAAGAGATTCCTGAGGATCATGAATACATACTTGAGACCGGTCATGGAATACGGTGTGCATTCATGGTCTCCGTGGCTCAAGAGGGATGTGGAACGTATGCAGCGAATCTAACACCGCTCGATGAAACTAGTTTTCAGCATCAGAAACAAACCATAAATAAAGGATAGCTCAACTTAATCTATTCGATTTTTCCTCTCGAAGAATCAGAGGACACCTCATCTTACTTTACAAAACATTCCATACCCCTAAACATCCCATACAGGATTTATTCACGCGAAAGGATACGAGGAATTATCAATTCCATGAATATGTGCTGGTCGTACCCCATTCCCGCCTGAACTGTATAAGCTATTTTCACTCTCTCCATGTCTTTTTTACTTGAAACAGTTTACCTTCAACCGTTGCTCAGGTCACTGGCTTGCATGATTTTAAAACAAAATTAGACGGATCTTTATTGCATTATTTGTTTTCAGAACTTTTATGTCCTATGTAATTCATGTCCTTTTATTGTTTATACACTCAAATTTCATTTTTTACCATCTCATGGTTGTTGTTGAGCTCTTTGCTTTCAAGAGAATTAAAAACCTTGAATTACCTTGAGTCCTAAATCAGTAGGATGTTCAATTTTCACTATCCTCAACATGTTGCTCGAGATCAAGCAACCAGCAAAGGACGATGTAAATTCAAAATATTTATTAGAGACGAGAAATTTTGTCTCTATATGAATATGAAGAGAACGTGTGGTTGAATCATGGAGAGACGTTTAAGCATTAGATTTCAAATGGCTTGTAATATATGGAGATAATTAATTTCAAATATTAAGAGTGGCAGATTGTATTCAACTAGGAAATGCTTGGAAATACGTAAAATTTGAGATGAATTTCAATACACCACATTTGCGTGGATTCTTTCACGGAATTCAACACTAAGGCTTAATTCACATGCCACTATATTTTCTATACAGCGCAAAATCTTTCGAAATTGAAACCGGAATATTCTGGTTGATAGTTGTTTGACAACCACGCTATAATTCAGATCCTCTCCGAGCGAATTAATGTCTTGTTCATCTGCTTATTGAAATCAATGGATGTTAATAGGCTCGACAAACATCATAAACATGAAAATTAAGAACACCTAAGCATATGGTCTGACATAAATTTGACAAACTGGTGGGAATCATTGTAAGTATTATTGAACGATATTCGAATGTACATATATAATTATAGGTATATTGTGTTTTGTGCAAAAAGTCAATAATTTCATTAAATATGAAATCAAATGAGTCAATATTTTTTTCGATAAGCATACATGTTTAAAACAGCCACAATCTACTATAAATCTGTTGCAACTAAATACTGATATGTACAGTGCGTGTATTGTGCATTTATGGTCGACATCATATGATGGAGACCAACAACCTACACTCTTAAGTATAATTATTAATCACTTGTGCACGTTTATTCAATAAAACTGAATGATGTTGCTGGATATATATAAATAACTATTGCTAATATAAAATCTTCATGCATTTCAATCACAAACAATTTACCTTCGTCTTCGTGAAGTTTTCGTTCATCAATTTTGAGCAGTAAAAATACGATCTACATTTCTTATGACAATTGTAATATGGTAGATCTTGTTTGATCAATAAATCTAGGCACCAAACACCGAACAAAATTTTTTAACACGTTATATTTTCAATGTGTATGTGATTTCCCCGAATGATGAGTACGAGCAACACGGAACCGGTCTTGGTGTAACTGAATAAGATGGAAATGCGTACAATCATGGATTTTCATTCCAAATTTATTGAGTTACCCCGAAACCATGTGTGATTGAACTAATTCTACGAACCAGACAACAACGGCGAAAAATGTAGTAAATTTGTTTCCGCTAATTGCTATAAAAATTAACGTTCAGTATATTTTGGAAGATGATTCTAGCGCGGAAAATTGGAATATCCAAAATGGAAGCGACGTATTCCATTTCGAGTATGTATCATTTTACTATAACGGAATGTGACTATTTTGTTCAACCTAAAGTAAACAAATCTTATAAACCAATAGATAGGACTGTTTTAGGGCATCTTTCAATAAAACAAAGTTTTGTTAAAACGTGTATCACATTAGTCTCGTTAATCTGCTATAGACCTAAGGATATGATATTGTAGGTTAGGCACCACAAACCCTCTATTTCTATCTCTATTAGATTGGATTTATTGAATATGATGGTCATAGGCAAATAATGGCGAAGGTTTAAAGAATCTATGCAAACATGCCTGGCAAACGTTTGCAAAATTATTTGTTGGACTAATTCGCATCAAAAAAATTTTCGGCTGTTTGTGCCGCTATAATAAATTTATTCGCATTAAACAATGTTCCCCGGATGAACATATTTTGTGCACAAAATGATTCAACATTACATTTCTTTGGATAAGGATTTGTTAACTCATTTCAACAAACAGCTAACATTAGTGATGCGTCTCTGTGCAAAGTAATTAGTTCATATCATCAGTGATAGATTTTTCACCTTAATTTACAATAAGAAATCCGAACAAAGTCACAACTCAATAAGAGTAATAAATGTTGTCATTGTTTCATGAGAGAAACACCATTTTTAAACTCCATAACTCTAATTGTAATATAGAAAGTTGCATTTCGTTTTTGGAAAAAAAAACGATCATGTAAATTTCACAAATTGAGCTGGCAATAAATATATAATGCAATATGATGCAATAAATATATAATTAACTCACCAGCAGCGCCTAAATTTTGTATTATTAGGCGATCAGTATTAGTTTAAGCAATTGTTAATTATGTAACGTATTATTTGTATTATTATGTATGTATTTATTATGTAAGTTTATTATATAATAATCTTGATAAATGTTATATGTAACAAAAATACGGTGTTCAGAATCGTGTTTTAAAATAAACTTTTCGCAGTGTTTCGAGCCTAAAGGTAAAAAATGGTGTCTGCTTTGGAATAGCTGTAAGAGAGAAGTGTGGATGATGGGTGAATATTGCATCTAGTCGATCGTAGTCGAATAACGAATCACACCAAAATGTAAGAACGTCATGAGAGCTAAGATCAAACTTAACAACTTCACCCCTGCCTTTGGCATTTACAATTTGTTCTTGATGCGCATTGAACTTTTCATCGTTAATCACTATTAATTTGGGGACCACACTTTAAAACAACGCAAATCGTTCAACTTGTTTATTACACTATATTCAAAATGTCTGTAATGGTCTTAATACTATTCTGATTTTTCAATAGATTCTGAGCCAAATGTTTTATTTCAAATTCATAAAATGGAAACAGTTATATTTCTCAGCTGCTTATTATTGCATCTCGATGAATAGAATACTGTGTATTTTGAGACCAACTGTATTTACAACATCGAGCGCAATGGTTTTCTTGTTGCTTACATTGGACAAACTCCTATGGAACTTCAAGATGGAATAAACTCATATTCCAATGTATGTCAATCATTATACCGGGATTCACTACCAACAGAATGCGTGCTAGACATCAGCCGCAACGTGGACTACAATAATGACTAGTGGTAAGCGGGGCGTGTGACCTGATAGCAAAATACTTCACAATGAGGCGGTTAAATCATCGAAGGCGTTGCGGTAAACAAGTTGGAATAAACGTGATGTTCGTTGACTTTCGGTTTTGCAAGGGATCCGTTTTGAGGTACATCACCTCATATTTGCTTCAATATTACTCAAGTCTAATTTGCTCGCTCGTGCACAAAAAAACAAATACGGAGGTAACGCAGCGTGATGGGTTAAGTCTGTTTTCATTGAAATTGCTATTCTAGCTCAAGTTGTTTCAGATTGAAAATGTAAATTCATTTTAAATTGGAACTTTGGTCGTATTGACAGGTGGCTAATGACGAAGCAACTGACAAAGGTTCCGTACGAGAAGCAAAACTTTACGAAGAATTCAGACTAACCGATTTATTGTAAACTTTCTTTTCATGATTATGTATTATTGATCAGTCGCAAATATATAAAAATACCCTACTGATCAATTTTCAGCCAACACAACATTGTTCCCCTTTCCATGACATTAACTAACATTGTATCAGTCGATAACAATTCACGTGATATTTTCACTTGGGCGAACACTACCCATTTCTGCAGCAACTACAAGACTCGTCGGGCTTGCAAATCTCTTTAATATGACAGCATGACGATGATTCATAAACGCTTATTAGCGATTGATTAAACGAAGGACCTGTTGTCAAGGTCGCAAGGGTTATGAATACAATAACGATGTTCGGGATTCCAATACGACATTATCGTTAGAATTGCACTTTTGATGAGCTCAAATAAGTGCGAAACTCGAGCTTATTTCATCCATTACGTCGATGACAATTTTTTGTATATTTGAGATGGAGTTCCTAAGCAAATAATCCACGAAATCATTTGCAGCGATCCATACAAAACCGGAATTCTTACTTGTTCACACTGTTGTCATTATATTTATCAGCACTTTATTTATTTTTTATTATCCCGAAGTTGATGTTTGGCATATCAATCTGGATCTATTTACTGGCAATAAACCGCTGGTACACTTCAAGCATGACTCATCAATTAAACAACACATTACTTCCATGTCAGTGCAAACACCCGATGTATCTAAAATATGTACATTTTAACTTGTTTGCTATTTATTTCATCAAAACTTCGGAATATTTTTTATATATGTGATATGACTTGTTATGATGTTTTAAAAACAAAAATTGAAATTATAAATACTCACCGGTCTTTAAACGAACTGAAGCATAGGGTATATCGAATTTATACCTCAGGAATTATGATCGTTTGTATGTTTTATTCCAATTTCGTTTTAAATGTCGCCACCAAATTTAAAGTTGATGAATTCCACAAGGATGTAGCACGAACGGCAAACATTGGTTGTGGTTGTGATTTGTTGAAGCGTTTATTCGAAGTTGCAATACACAAAACTTTTGTTCATATTTTCGCTCGCATTTGTAATAGATTATTAAAGTTTTTGTCCTGATGTTCTATCTTTACCATGTCGCTTTGATTTGAGGACAAAACATTTTTTCACGAGACATTATACATTTGATGACATAGGCTTCTTAATTTAAATGAAAGGGAAAGGACATTTTCTAGAGAAGTGGGCCCGTTTGTAGCTACAGCAATCACTACGATGGGAGGTTTTCGTTTGGCAATCGATTGGCATCTTACAATATTCAATCTTAAAGTGACGGTTTCAGTTTTATCATGATCAATCTAGGATAGGTTGACAACGCTGAAGTCTGTTAATTCAATAAACACGTGGATTGGAATGAACATTTGGTATCACGGTTATCCAAGTCACACAACACATTTGCCACGACAGATTTTGAACAATTCATTTCCCTCCATATGTTACAAAATTTATTATAATTAATTCGTTAGAGAATAGTGTAACTGGCGCAATGATCGGTTGTGTGAAGCGTTATTTTTTATGTCGCAGAATCTCT
>JACCGJ010019407.1:0-14453 GCA_013407085.1 Atriophallophorus winterbourni | reverse complement strand
TTGAATGGTCTGCGAAGATGTATATTTTCTCTGGCGGTAGTACAGGTAAACCAGAAGTTCTCATCATCAACTGGACTTTCAAATGATGCCATTATTGTTTTTATGCTGAGCTCTAAGCTCAACATGCGATCTCCCAGGTTGCATTGCTGGAAACTTGTCGAAGCAGGAAAACCATCGTTTGGTAATTTTCGACAATGTATACAAAATTAGCATGCGCCAGGAATGTTGTCATCATTTGGGATCGATATCACATTTTGCGTGGCACGTGTTGAGTAGTTGAGACACGGGACAGATTTGAACTTAACACTAACCACTTTCTGACAGTTGACACATGGTTTGCAAACAGTAGATTGTTTCAAAAAAGCTCATTTGCATGCATTTCTATCACACAAACCACAATTCTTCCATTTCAACGGGGTCAACTAAACCTACAGACAGAATGGTAAGAAAGTCGATACGGCAGGTTTTGTTGTCAGCCTCTTTTTGAGAATTTTGTTATGAAATTGACTGCTTCTTAAGCCACAAGAGTTTTTGCCTGCTGACATTTTATAGGTAATATACAAGTCAGCTAGATATGCGTACTATGTATCCTAAGTGAAGCAACATGGAGACGCAGATTTTGAAGATACATTTATGCGAAAACAGTCGAATCTCAAGTCTAGATTCTTGTCCATGCAACTTGTATTACAACGGCACTGGTGCTGCTGAAGTTCGCATTGTAAAAAAGAGGTCCACAAGACAGACGTTTCTGGGCAGAATAGAGGTAGTCCGCATTAGAAAATGAATCCTGTGACTAATACACTAGCTGTCTTGGACAATGACACAATTTGAGCTATTGGTTCATCCACTGTTCATCAATT
Source organism: Atriophallophorus winterbourni (assembly GCA_013407085.1). NCBI lineage: Eukaryota > Metazoa > Platyhelminthes > Trematoda > Plagiorchiida > Microphallidae > Atriophallophorus > Atriophallophorus winterbourni. Next base: position 13,593 of record JACCGJ010019407.1, on the reverse strand, counting down.
AATATATGTGCTCAACTGGTCTGGGAATCTATTGGAACATACATCAGTCCGATTGTCCTTCGACGAATGAAATTAATCCGTGGTAAAAAAAATCTTGGAAAGAATATTATAATACGAGTTCATTCCATTTTATATTGATATGTTATTTTGCATGAAACGTAGAATTCATAGACCTTTCCTTTAAGCTAGGAATAATATTTCTTTTTTAACGAAAATAAACAGCGATCGCTAAAACTTACAGGCAGCATCGCTTACTGAGATTAGACAAAGCAATAAAAAAAACATTGATATATGTTTTAACTAAATTATTTTCGATGATACTGTAAAACAGATTTTCCAATTTCAAAATTTGAAGGAACTTTTCTTATAAGGGATGAGGATGTGAGCAACACATTATTTTGGTCATGCATAAGCGCCTTGAGTGCTTTGACCAAGAATCACTTTGTGATTCTGAGTCTGAACATCGAGGTTCGTTGTACGAACCCTAAATAACAGTGTCATACAAGCATAACTTTGTTTACCACTTTATCACTGTTTCAAGGCTCACTGAACCTGATCTTACTGTCTCCTCCTGACAACGGTAAACAGCCAGAAATCAGTAGTGGTGTGTAAGGAATGGGGATGTGAGCAACACATTACAAAATACACGGCTTTTATGTGTCCAAAACTCCATCCACAATATTTTGGCTGTTGGGCCATGCCAAGTGGGACAATCGAGATTGGTGCACGTTTAAGCTTGAAACAATATGTTGACAAACAGATTCATTCTTTGGTCAAGCACACACGAAGCTTATGTATGACCAAAGTGATGTGTTGCTCACATCCCCCGAAATTTCTCTCCACTACCGGTTTCTGGCTATTTGCCGTCATCAGGTGGAGACAGTAAGATTAGTTTCAGTGCGTCTTGAAACAGTGTATAAATGTTAAACAAGGTTATACTTGAATGTCGCTGATGCACAGGGTTCTTAAAAGTAACCATTTCAAATATTCAACCGGAAAACATATACAGCAGTTGCTTAATAATTCTTAGTTATACATATCCTGAAACTTGATTTATGTATTTCAACATACAAACCCGAATACCGAATCGTGTTATTTGCGGTCAGTCTCCTAATGCCTGGAATCAGCGGAAACATGGTAAACCAGGTTTCATCTTGCAAGCCAGGTATTTGCATTTCGCTACTAACTTTTTCAATTAATTGTGCCTCCTACGGAACTGTTTTGAGGTTTGTGATGGACATGCGTGCCCTAAGCACATGACTTCATTGCATTTAAGTGAAGTGTTGCTCACATCCCCATCTTTACACACCACTACCGGTTTCTGGATGTTTGCCGTCGTCAAGGGGAGACAGTAAGATGTAATTTCATCTTTCATTCAATTCAATTCGGATGGTCAAATAACATAGAGCTTTACAGAAAAACACAGAATAATATGTGGTGTATGAATAAAATAACAAGCAAAAACGATATTTTGTTGATTACTGAGCAGTTCAAGAATCAGTTAAAAATCCAAAGGGGGTGAATTGCTTTCGTTTGGTGGGATGACACATGTAGATCCATGGGATTAAGATGCACCGTTTTTTCTATGCATCTGTTCACAACATAATCCTGTAGTTTGTTCCACGTAAACAAAACTCGCAGGGCGAAAAATATCTTCTCATAACTCTTGATAATTGGACTCGAGCCGTGGACGATGGATGCCCTATTAATGCTTGTTAATTGGACATGTCTAAAGCTTTTGACCGTGTTAACCACAGCATACTGCTACAAAAATTGGATCAGCTCGGGGTGTGCGGCAGACTATTGGCCTGTATAAAAGATTACTTGACTGGTAGAGTTATAAGGGTTAGAGTTGATGGGGCACTATCCAGCCCAGTAGACGTTACAAGTGGCGTACCTCAAGGCTCAGTCTTGGGGCCAATACTCTTCCTCGTGTACGCGAACGATATACCCGAAATCTTACGCAGCAAGATCATTTTGTTTGCGGATGACATCACGGTCTGGACTAGCGTACGCAGCATAAAGATTGCCAAATTCTCCAAAAAGATCTCGAAGCACTTCATAATTGGTCCTTCCGGAACTGCCTACCATTTAACATCCAAAAATGTAAAATGTTACACGTCGGTAAATCATTCAAATTCACATAATCTCTGGGATCTCATCAACTTTCATGGGTTGCTGAAAACAAAGACCCGGCCATGTGGATTAGCAGTAACTTGAAGACTTCACGGCAGTGTTCTGCTGTATACCAAAAGTCCTGCCAAATCTTAGCATTGTTCAGAAAGATCTTTGATCGTTTCTCAAAGCAGATACTCCCACGTATAATTACCACCTATATCAGACCAACAATGGAGTATGCTGTTCAAGCATGGTCGCCATGGTTGCAAAAGTACATGACCTTGCTGCAACGAGTATACCACGGCGCTACAAAATTGGTGGCCGGGCTATACAACAGGCCATACGAGGAGCGAATTGCAACTCTAAACCTCTTTGACTTTTCGTACCGTCGTCTCCGGAGTGACTTGATCCTGCTGTTCAACATTCTGCATACAGAGAATCACCCACTTGGCAACTGTTTCATCGGCAAGAAGTACGTGGTAGCAGATCGCAGAGCAACAAGTTAATTATTCCACACTCCAGATCAAATTGTCGAAGGTTTTTCTTTGCTGTCAGAGTTTAATTTATGTGGAACTCCCTGCCCCCACATATCATTTGCGCAACAAGCCTGAACATGTTCACGGCTGAACTAGACAAGTATATGTTGACCAAATTCAACCTTGCACTTAAATACACATGCTGACTTTCCATATGGATATAACATTTGTGTTGTTTTTATGCATTACCTATATTTTTAATCTTTGGTTACTGTAAGGTATTGGCTTTTTGGACGATTAAAACTTTGAATTACTTTGAATTACTTTGAATAACAGTTGAATCGTGATTGAGACAAAGTCAGAGTCAATGTGTGAGTCCTTGTCTTATGCGAATTCCATAGATAAAACAATAAGCATTGCAGTGGCTGATTTGCAGGGCGAAAATACCGTAAGTTAAAATCAAATTCGCTATGTTTGGGTGACGAGGATAATCGAATAAGCTTAGACTTGCGATTCGCTCAGTATTCCTCGTACCAGACTTATCTTACCGTGGATTACATGTTGAAACTTTAATAATCTCTGATCCATTTAAGAACGATTTTGTGATTTGTAATTTACAAATACGTCCTCAATACATACGTCGTGTTCGCTTTCTTTTTGGGTTTCCTGTAAATTGAACAACACCGAATAAATTTACAATCAAGCGTTAGCTGATCATTTACAAACATAACAACAACGAACCAAAATATTCATTTGCATGGATTTCGTCACACACCACGACCAGTTTAGTGCTGTTTGCACTCATCTGGTAGGGACAGTATGATCAGGATACGCATGCGCTTGAAACAGTTGAGGAATGGTAAGCAAGTAGCGCTTGGTTGCCACTGTAGTATAAGGCTGGTATGACACATGTGATTGAACAAGTTGTTCGTACCAACCTTCTTCAACAGTGGCATGCAAGCGCTACTTGTTTACCATTCCTCAACTGTTTCAAGCGCAAGCGGATTCTGATCTTATTGTCCCTACCTGGTAAGTGCAAACACCACGAAACCGGTTGTGGCGTGTGTGTGATTGAAATGCATGTAAATGAACCTTCGTGTTTCGTTAATTTTTTCATTATCAGGTGGAGGTATTTTGCATATGAAGAATAAAAATGGAACAGCGTTTATAATTCACCATGATGAAACACTACTCCGCTGATACGATTCATACAGTAGTAGTTATGAACGCGGGAAATTAGGTCTTTCATTAGTAATATGTTATTGGGATTGATACTTTAACCCTTTAGCGACCAACTTTTTTGCTGATTGAAAAAAAATATTTTTGTAAATTTTTTACACTGAAATTATAACTATAGGGCATAATTATACATATAAATACTTAAAAGTTTAATTCCGAAGGAAAATTTATAAGAGGACCGTACGGTCCACTTGGACCTGAGACAGCTTAAACAAAAGAAGACCATACGGTCCAATTGGACTTGAGGGAAAATTTCATGCCAATTAGTGATAAATATTTCTTTTCTTTGTGTATTATTTTTTTAAATAAAACATGATTGTACAATATAAAAATCAAATTTACAACTAGAACCAAATTTACAACTACACAGTCCTTTAACAGGTCAGTTACAGTTTCAAAACAGTTTAGTTTTGATGAAAAGCTTCAAAGCAGTTCCTGTTTCGCTCACAACACAGATGTACAACGCATTTCTTGCAAAACATTTGTATTTTGCCTTTGCAACCTAGGTTTTTACACATTCCTCTGTTCTCATGAAAAGTTGGTAAGTGATTTACACTATCATTCCTGATACTTTAATCTGGAATTGGTACTGTTGCTTTCCCTGTTTTCCTTTTCTTTGAATACTTTTGCTGCACACTCTCATCTGATTGTCTCCCTCTCCTCTTAAGAGTGTGCTTTTCACTTTTGATCAAGCAATTTGCCAGCTGCAGTATGAAGTCACATAAGGATGTCTTATTATAGTATGCAACTCCCTCAGATTTTTCAGCTTTTCGCAATAGTAAGTAGCTGTTCACCACTGCCATGTCAAACAAGTGGAATATTATTCTGAAATAATATTTCTTAGTGCGGAAATTCATGCGGTAGTATGCCATGTACTGGTCATGCAGATCAGTACCCCCCATATTATTGTTGTAGCATGACACAATATTAGGAACTACTACCTGTATCCTCTCCTTTGCTTTGCGGTCAAATTTCTCTCGCTGATGCAATGGAGCAGACATCAGGAAACTAGAAGCAAGGCAAACAGACCTGTTATCATGCCATTTCACAGCAGTGATTGAAACGCCATCAATTTCAGTCATATGTTCATCAAAGGAACCTCTGCCCCGCTCACGTAACTGTTTATCAGACTTAAATTTCAGCCCTCTAAGTCTTCTTTCTTGGACGGTTCCACATGCCCATATTTGCCTTGATGCCAAATGAGAAATTAGTTTCAGTGATGTGAACCAGTTATCAAAATAGATCTTGTGGTTTTTCCCATCTGGAATGGTTTCGGCTAAGTTCAGAACAGCATTGGAGCTTGGACCCAGATCAGGGACACCCGCATAGGCAGGCAGGCATAATTTATCCTGAGTATGGCAAGAAGTCGTAAACGATGCCAGTACTATCTGCAAGAACAAATATTTTATATCCTCATTTATTTGGCTACTTGGGGATATATTGCTTGAGTGATGACTTGCCCTTGAAGGGAACTATTTGCTCGTCAACGCATAAATTTTCTCCCATAGTGTGGCTACTTTACTGGCGATGCTGCTGGGCTTCATCCTCGTACCTAAAAACAAGAAACTTGTAAGTATATATTTTGCTCAATTCAAAAATCACTTGTTACGTCACATTGCCTTACTACAGCACAATTATAAAAGAATAAATTGCTGATAATAATTGACAAATGATTATGAACAAAAGATGGAATACATTTGGGAAATATTTAAATCCCAAAATATGTCGTGTATTCTGTGACGAAATATATATCAAGATTATAAATAAAACTATAACATTCGAATAATATCTTTTGCAGCTATATGATCTTTATTTATTTGAGGTTTTATATTTAAATGATCATGTCATACTACTTGGCTATGCAACAATCAAAGACTCTAAATAATGTGTTTGTAATACAAATAATTCCATTGTTATGTTGTTTTGAAATAATGAATATCATTGGAAATATTAATATCTGCCCAAATATCTGGTTAGACAATTAATTTGGTGATAATAAATAGTAATATTCGGAAAACGAATCATCAAGACCAACTAGACCATACAGTCCTCTTTTACTTGTGCCTTTCCCAAGACCAAGAGGACCGTATGGTCCTCTTTACAAAATATAATGTAAATATCTTGATAAAAACAAAAACGTCATTCTAAAGACTTTAAGTTTCAAATCAAATACTCATCTTTCACCAATGAATTATTTAGAGTCAAATCTCACCTGGTGTATGTGCCATTTTAGTTATAAAAATGAACTTTTAAGGAGAACAGAACAGTACGTCTATAGCTCGCAAAGACCTTCTGCATACTGATGGAATGACGCACACTGAGAGCCAGACAGTCTAAGAACGATGTTTCGACATGTCTGGACTCGTTCAAACCTCGCAGCAACCGAATATTGTTCACTGTTTAATTATTAGAACAGTTATCCAAAAGAGGACCGTATGGTCCTTTTGCTAAAGGGTTAAAGGATAATAATAGGATACATTGAAAAGACTGATATTATTAGAACGAGATTTTCTTTGACTGATTTCAGTGCATACAGTTTCTAAAATTTTATTGGCTTGTATCAGAATATCATGATCAACAACGGAATTAGTTGTCATAAAATATGAAAACGGTTTAAGTGAATCATAGAATGTGTGAGAATTTGTCATCTCGTTACGTATACTTGACACTCGAGATTCTAAGTTTCTTAATTTATTTAAGAAAAAAGTTGCGTCACTTTCGAACCTTACGTAAAATTCCTTGTTTGATGATTTTTACAAATTTTAATAAGATGAGAGATAGATGTCTTAGAATGCATCATATAGAAAATATAGTGATAAGAAAATGTTAATTTTTTCCAGACATTATCACAAGTATATCAGTTACCGGTCGGGTATGAACTGCAAGTAGCATGAGAAAAATAGATAAAACAATGGAAGCAATGAATACCAAGTACCGTATATGAGCAACATGCTCATACATAGTAATCTAAAGCATCATAGCTCACAAATAATGCATCTCCCACACAGATACCGGAGTCTCCAACATTGAAAGACTTAAGTGAACTAATGTTTTCAGCAAGTTGAGCGACAGGATCGAAATGGAAGTTAATAAACAAAAAAAAAGTGTCTACATGACAATTGGGGACAACTTAGCAAAATGAAGGATTGCCCCATAGATAGGTGGAGTGGTTACAGTTCAACAGACAACATGGAAAAAATAAATTAGGCCAAATGTGAATTAATAAAATTATTAGAGGCCTTCACGCCTCTCTCAACACACGGAAAGTATAAATCAACGAACACGATTGGGGAAAAAAGGCAGGACCAAACAAATTGTAATCATCAAAAACACCGTCTATTAGTTGTTTTTAAGCGTAAAAATATTAAATAATGGTAGACGTGTTTGTAGCGGCTGGGCTACAAAATAAAATCAGAGATTACAAAAATAATAGCTACAATGTGTATTGAAGTTATACACATAGAAAACAAAATAACTCACGGAGGTGGAAGTGAGTGAGCACGGGAATTGTGAGGGGAAGGAGATGATCTCCACAGATGTCGAAGATTCGAGACGAACAGGTAATGCAGGAATTGGCTTGATTAAATCCGTTAAGATGGAAGTTCAGTTCAGGTAACGAATAAAGTAGCAAGCTCGCTAAAATGGAGTTATATCCGTGAGCGTTAATGGTTCTCACAGTCCAAACATTCATTGCAGTCAGTCCAGACAGTTGCAAACAAGTTCTCACACAATCGGCTCAGACACAGCGAGAGAGAACGAACCGCGCTGGTTAGATTCAAAACGTATATATTTTTCAAGGTCACAATAACTAACAATTGCTAATAAGAAAATGGGTGAAATACAACAATACTCCCCTTCCAGAGCGTACAATAGGCTCGAAATATCACTCACACTCATAGTCATTCAGATGCTGTGGGAACCTGACGCGCCTACCACTGCGACTCGCAACCGTGGGAACAGGCTCAACTGGTAATGTAGCATCGGGCGTGGGAACGGGCTTTGAATTAGGTTGAAAGCTGTCGGAGTGTGATGCGGAGGTTGTTGGCTTGGGCAAAACGTGGGAAGATTGTTCAACAAAGGAAGGCTTCAATCGATCAACTGAGACGGTATCACGGCGACCGTTGATGTCTAACACGAAATGTTTGTCTTGGCGTGAGATGACTTGATGTGGACCATGATAACGTGGTTGCAATGATTTGCTTATGGTATCACGACGCACAAAGACGAAATCGCACGTATCTAAGTCTGGGTGTTGATAGATTGAAGGCGTGGAAGTACGAGGAGGTTGGTATCGTAAACGAGAAACAAAATTGCGTAACCGGGAAATGAGGTCAGAAACTGGTGGAAAATGTTTAAAAGGACTGACAAAATCACCAGGCAATGATAAGGATGAACCGTAGACCAATTGTGCGGGAGAACATTTTAAATATTCTTTAATACATGTACGTAATCCAAGAAGGACAAGTGGAAGGTTTTCGGCCCACTTGCCCGGGTCAACTTGGCAGGCTAAAGCGGCTTTCAATTTTCGATGGAATCGTTCAACTAAACCGTTAGCAGATGGGTGATATGCCGTAGTGCGAATATGTTGGCAACCAAGGAATGCTGAGAGATCACGAAATAGAGAAGATTGAAATTGAGCTCCACGATCAGTGGTAACGATAGCAGGCGCACCGAAGTTTGCTACCCAATGCTGAATGAAAGCACGAGTAACATACTCTGAAGAAATATCAGAAATAGGAACGGCGATGGGCCATCGGGTATACCGGTCAACAGCAGTCAAAATGTAGGTGAAGTTGTTTGAAGAGGGAAGAGGACCAACTAAGTCTAGGTGAACATGCGAAAAACGAGCTTCGGGGTTGGGAAACTGTCCGGGACTAGTAGTTGTATGTCTATGAACTTTATTACGTTGACATTGAATGCAGGATCTTGCCCACTGGCGAATATCCTGATTCATGCCAGGCCAAACAAAACGTGACGAAATCAACGCAGTAGTTGCACGAATTCCAGGGTGAGAAATCGAGTGCAAATGATCAAAAATGGCTCTGCGAAGAGAAAAGGGGATAAATGGACGTATGACATGATTGGAAGTGTCACACAAAATAGTTTCTTCTGAGAAGGGCAAAGGCATGGGTGTCAGTTTGATAGACTGGAAAGAATCAGCTTCAGACAAAAAGTCTTCACGACGTTGCTCTACAGCAATGGCTTCTAGGCTAACATTGGCCGGAATAATGGCATCTACTCCTGGGCGAGATAGACAATCTGCAACAACATTTGAAGTACCGGAAATGTGGCGAATGTCTGTCGTAAACTGTGAGATGAAATCAAGTTGTCGGATTTCACGAGGAGAATGTCTGTCATGGCGAGATCGGATTGCATATACCAGAGGTTTGTGATCCGTTAGCACGGTAAATGTATGACCCTCTAACAGATGTCGGAAATGTCGGATGGCGAGGTATATAGCAAGAAGTTCTCGGCCGAATGCGCTGTAGTTCGATTGTGTTGGTGAAAATTTTTGAGAAAAAATGATAATGGTTGCAAGTCATTATCTATGAGTTGCTGGAGAACTGTTCCAGCTGCAAAATTAGAGGCGTCTGTAGTTAGAATGAGACGGGTAGTGGTAGTATTCAAATGAATAACCGCTGTTGCATTGACAACATCTTCTTTTGCTGATTCGAATGCAGTAAGTGCTTCCGAGTCGAAAGATAACTCTTTCTTTGATCCACGTAACAAGTTTGTCAGCGGATGAAGCACGTTTGAGCAATGAGGCAAAAAACGACGGTAATAGTTTATCATACCGAGAAAACGTTGCAACTGTTTAATGGAAGTGGGGATAGGAAAATCCTTTATGGCAGCCACTTTAGATGCTAAGGGGGTGATTGAGTGAGCATCAATGTGATGTCCAAGAAACTCAAGAGAATTTACACCAAAGAGACATTTTGAAGGGTTGATGTTGAGTCCAAAATCAGAAAAACGTTCAAAAACAAGAGATAGATGACGTTTGTGTTCTTCTGGCGAGGAACTAGCAATTAAAACATCATCTATGTAGACAAAAACAAAATCGAGACCTCTGACGACATGATCCATGAAACGCTGGAATGTCTGTGCTGCATTACGTAAGCCAAATGGCATGCGAACGAATTCGAAGAGACCAAAAGTAGTAGTGATGGCAGTCTTCTTGATATCGCATTCGGCAATGGGGATGTGATGGTATGCACGCACAAGGTCGATTTTAGAAAAAATTGTTTTCCCGTAAAGATTAGAAGAAAAATCATGGATGTGTGGGATAGGGTAACGGTCTGGGACGGTATGGGCGTTCAGTGCACGATAGTCACCGCATGGTCTCCAATCACCTGTAGATTTCTTTGGAACAAGATGGAGAGGTGATGACCAGCAGCTGTTGGACGGACGAATTGTGCCAAGCTGAAGCATGTGTTCAAATTCGGCCTTTGCTGCTTTCAGTTTGTCGGGAGCTAAACGGCGTGGACGTGCAGAAACGGGCAGACCTGTTGTATCAATCGAATGAACCACATCGTGTTTGACAGTTACGGAGTCGGACGATGGGTGTGTCAATTGAGGAAATTTATCGAGGATGTTATTAAAACAACCAGAGTCAGTTGGAGGAGAAAGGTGTATGCCAACTGAATGAATGGATGATGAGTTGCAGGAGACTGATAGGGTTGTGATGCTGTCTAGTAGTTTTCTGTCTTTTAGATTGACCGTGAGGCCGAAGGATGACAAAAAATCAGCTCCAATAATGGGATACTGGGTGTCAGCAATAAACAAACCCACGGAAACTGGCGTCCAAGGCCCAAGTCGAGTGTAAGACATTTTCGACCGTATGTTTGAATGGCGCTTCCATTGGCAGCCTGCAGAGAAATGGCGTAGCATATGCTTTGTCGTTCTCTGACAGATGGTGGAACTACACTGATCGCAGCACCGGTGTCAATGAGGAAACGGAGAGAGGTTGATGGATCGTAAATAAATAGTAGACGACTTTGGGAAGAATTGCCAACTGCAGCCGTCGTCTTTACTGAGTGGCTTGCAAGTTTCCCGATGCAGATTTTGATGACACGTAAGCACAAGGCTTGGTGCACTTACGAGCTGCATCACCGTAACGTTTGTGATACCAGCAGGTTTCTGGATCGTTTTGGGGACGCTGGGATGATGAGTGACGGGATCTTGACTGTGAGCGATTGTGGAACGTTCTATGCGGTTTAGAATGTTGCTGTCGGGAGAGTGGAATTAACTGCTGTATTGAGACTTCGAGTTTATCTATTCGCTCTCCCATTAGTGCGTTAGTGTCACGAGACTGTCTGGAAATCGGGGCAACAGTTATAGGTGAATCAGCTAAAATCTTGTCTGCTGCATCTGCGAGTTCTTCTAAGGGGACGGAAGAATTAAGTGCAGCTAGAATTTGCCGTACGTTCGATGGTATGTTTTTTAACCAGAGTTGACGAAAAATCGCCTCATCCATCTTTCGTTCACCAAGAAGTTGGCGCATGTGTCGAAGAAGCTGTGAAGGCTTTCTGTCGCCGAGTTCAATTTGAGAGAAAAGTTTATCAAATTTTCGTTGCTCAGAGACTCCAGTTCTGGAAATTATAGCTAACTTAAGAGTGTCATACGGGGAGTCTTCTGGAACTGTATGAATCAATTCACTCACTTCCTCAGCAATATCGATTGGTAGTGATTGAACAATGTGAGAATACATAGCAAGCTGAGACTTAACGTTACGGGTTCGAAAAATGGCTTCGACTTGACCAAACCATAGAAGAGGATTCGAAATGCTAAAACTTGGTAAATTAACAATGAAGAGACAAAAGCGAATTCATAATCAGACATTATGTATAAAAATAAAAATTGGAGAATGAGAAAAGTTATGCGAAAGCAGATGAAAAACTTTGAGGATAAACAGTTCGTAATTAGAAAAAGTTCATCAATTTGTAGACGTCGGGCTCACCAATTTGTAGCGGTATGGGCTTACAAAAATCTATCAGAGATTACAAAAATAATAGCTACAATGTTGTATAAAGATATACAGATAGAAAATTCAAAATAACTCACCGAAGGCTGAAGTGAGTTGAGCAAGGAAATTGTGATGGGAAGGATACTGATTCTCCACGATGTCGAAGATTCCGAGTACGAACAGTAATGCAGGAATTGGCTTGATTAAATCCGTTAAGATGGAAGTTCAGTTCAGGTAACGAATAAAGTAGCAAGCTCGCTAAAATGGAGTTATATCCGTGAGCGTTAATGATTCTCACAGTCCAAACATTCACTGCAGTCAGTCCAGACAGTTGCAAACAAGTTCTCACACAATCGGCTCAGACACAGCGAGAGAGAACGAACCGCGCTGGTTGGATTCAAAACGTATATATTTTCAAGGTCACAATAATTAACAATTGCAAATAGCAAAATGTGTGAAATACAACAGACGAATAACTGAAGTTCGAGGACGGTTGATAGGCTCCGGAACGTTCAAGATGTAAGCAACGCGTAGAGTGCACAAGAGATATTCGATCGATATAAAGAACCTTAGTATTCATTGTGCAAATATTATTAACAGTTACGATAACAATAATACAAACTTTAACTGTACTGGAACGTAACCGCCAAAACAAACGCTGCCAAAACGTTCCAGTCACAGTTATTTAAAATACAAAATAAATTAAATGACGACGCGATATGACATTGAAATAATTGATTTACCATAAACATCGTCATTATTTCCCTGATCGAAAATGACATCCTTTGGCAGATACAATGATATCACATATCTGATAATAAGGGAAAAAGAAATGTATGATTGTAAGGGTTTATAATGCTTTCAGTATTGGTGTTCGCTAGAGGTCAATGTGGACGTTTGCTTCTTAAGATATTTTGATATTGTTGTGGATAGTTGATCTATTTCAAGATTATTACAAGAACTTTTATTCTATTTTCGACGGATTTGAACATGGTTACGACACGTGAATCTGCAAAATTAGATCATGCAGCACCGACTACATCGAAGCCTCAAGAGAATAGGGGCTCCGCTGCTCACTCTGGGGATTCTTGTCTGGTTTGTTCGAAACAGGTCGGCAATAACGCTAAAGAAGTTCAATGTGATATTTATTTAATGTGGATAAATATTCGATGTGGTGGAATAAAGCCGGAGATGTATCGTTGTCTTAAGAAAAATTCATGCGATATCATTCGCACGATATGTAAGATATGCCTTTCACCGACTGGTTTTAAGCTCGCAAGTACTCAGTTTCAAGTTGACACGGCTTCTGCTGAGACCTCTGAGACCTCTGGAGTATTGATGGGGGATTAAAAAAGTGGGTCAGACTCGAAGAAGGATAACCACCACACATCTGTGCTACAGCAAAGATTGCGGCATGCAATCTGAGGAGTACATAGTACTCTGCACTTCTTGCGGCATAGTTGCCTTCCTCGCGCCTGATTATCGCAGTCCAAATTGACGGAATTAATTTTTAGTAGTTTTGCCTGTAAATATGCAATCTAACGATTCCTTAAGAGGTCCAAAGAATGTGATACCGAGGCACTTTAAAGACACTAGCTAAGATTAAAAACGTATACAAGAGTAATTACACGAGGTAGCTTATCAGCCCGACCTGCACTAGAAGGAGGTAGAATATAATCCTGCGATTCAATTCTTTCACAAATGCCAGCCGGAGCAAGCAGGTGCTCTTCTTGGCTGATCAATATAGAACAGCCGTTAAACCATTGGAAGCGCGATGGTCTTAAATTCTGCTCTTAC
>JACCGJ010019406.1:0-18043 GCA_013407085.1 Atriophallophorus winterbourni | reverse complement strand
CTAGTATACTTAGATTTCTCGAAAGCTTTCGACAGAGTCAACCATCGAATCTTGCTCCGCAAATTATGTTCTTTAGGGATTGCAGGTCAGTTGCTTCAGTGGCTTGAGAGTTATTTATCAGATCGCCGCGCATGCGTCCGCGTCGATGGATGTCTCTCTTCAAGTTTCAGCATTTCCAGCGGTGTCCCTCAAGGCTCTGTAATCGGGCCAACCCTATTCCTATCCTTCATTGATGATGTCGTTCAAGCCATTGATTCCCACACGCTCATGTATGCCGACGACATGAAACTCTGGAGAGTCACCACATGTCAACACGACATCGATCAACTACAGGATGACCTCAATTCGCTTTATGTGTGGTCACTCGAAAATTGCTACCGTTAATATAGAGAAATGCCACGTCCCCTTTCAACGCGTACAACTCTAGCCCAATCTTTACCGTGGATTACACCCAATTGAAGACGACTTTCCTCAGAGAGGGACGTAGCATTTGTGCAGTCCAACATGTCAGTCTCGGCGACGTGTCTGAGAGCAGCCAATAAAGCAAACGCCATGCTTGGTCTTCTCGAACGTGTTTTTCGCAGATTTGAAACTCAATGTTTGTCGCTTTTGCTCAAAACATTCATCCGTCCACATCTCGAATACGCCGTTCAAGCTTGGTGCCCGTGGTTACTGAAGGACCGAAGACTTCTTGATGCTCCCCAGCCACGCGCCACAAAACTTGTCAGAGATCTGGCCTCGTATGCTTATCCTGAACGTCTTCGCTCCCTCAATCTCTTTTCAGTGAAATACAGAAGGCTCCGTGGGACCTCATCTCACCTACCAAATCCTCTCATCACCTGATTCACCCTTGTAACACATTCTCGTCCTTAATCGTGAAACTTCATCATTTCGTGGTCCATTCACTCAACCTTTCATATTACACTCACGCCTCAACTGTCGCAGGCATTCTTTTCCCCGGATATGTACTCAACTGGAATAGTCTACCCCGGAAGTCGGTATTCGCAACCTCCGTAGAGGGTTTTAACGGAGTCTGGACGCTCATTTAAATGATCTCAACAACAACATACATTGAGGCCTTGTCTGTCCGATTGCTGTTTTTCTCGGATCAGCACTGATCCACTACACCGCATCGCGTACTAGCTTCATTTTTTCAGGTACGTTGTCCTCCTTGCCTTACTACTCCGTTCATTCCCTTCCTAACCACCTGTCAGTTTTTACTTGTTTCCAGGTCTAACGCCACCCCGATGCCTCCGTATTCTCCTGCTACCGCCTCGCAATATAAAGAAGGCGCAATTCCAAAGCGAGTGTGGCCCGCTATAAGGCCTCCCCGTCCCCGAACAGATGACACTTACAATGTTATTTCCACCACACTGTACATACCAACCTGTGGTTATTTTTAAGCTATGCTTTTACACCACAATAAACCATTGAACCATTAATTATTAGGCGCTTGGTTTAAGATTAGTCGAAAATGTCTTTGTTTTTACTGCGTTTGTCTTGAGACCATTACAATTTACAAAATCATCACACTGGACATATTCGTTTTAACTTTAGTGATTCTTTAGCTTATTCAAAGCGTTCTTAAGAGTAGGCCCAGGTTGTCTGGCACGTGAGCACTTTTTCACAACCGTGTGGTCACTTCTGGAACAAGCTCCTAGATTGTATAGTAAGCCTCCCAAATGTGTTGAGCTTTAAAAGGGAATTAGACGTTAAATGGTCTATCGTATTTCCGCATATCGTCTAATAAAAAACTTTATAAACAAAACAAAACACGTATTTTTACATTTTTATCATATCTGTCTAGGCCTGGACAACCTGACAGCAAATTAGCCCACATGCAGTCTCTGATTGTATTTTACTTTACCTCAACTAGGCTAGTGATTTTATACACCACACATTGTTCACGCATATTATTGCATAGTTTCCTGAATAGCTGACCTCTCACCGTGATGATGAAGAGAAACCCTACCTTACTTTCCAGATATTCGGAAACAAGAACGTGTGAAAACTACGAACTGTATTCTCGATATCGAAGTGCCGGGTGCTCAACCGCATACCGTCGAAGGAAATCTGGGCGTGTGATTGGCTTTAGCCACCTTTAGCCCTGTGCAACTTGAACTTGAACTAATTCTGCTCTACGAAATAAAAATAAGTGCTTCAGCACACCGTTATCAGATTTATTTTTTTCATGTTTATATTATTCTTTTGAAACGGAACTTTACCATACTCTTAAACAAATTCTTTCGATCTCTTTCCATAGTTACTTACTTTAATTTTGTGCGACAACCTGGAGGATGAATCGGCTTCGTCGATGTCACGTATTGATTCGTGAGCCATGAATAGTTTTGGGAATTTGGGCACTAAGCTTCGTCTTTACCGCTAATCTGCGTTTGTTCGAGTCAGCACCTCTAGCCTTCGCACAACCAAGTGCGACCTGCAATCAGCAGGAAGTTGCTGAGAGAGGTGTTGTGCACCAATTAATCGCCTATGGGAATCTGTTTCAGATTTTTCCTCGGTTTTCTCCCGAGTCTTTCCCGTGATCGTGTATCTCGCAAGTCAGCTGACGAGTGCCGTCTGCCAGAAGCAAACTTGTGTTCTGGCGCCACCCACGTCTTTCTCCTGTTAGTCATCATCATCATCATCATCATGAAGCACAAGTCTGGAGCCAGACAAAGTGCCAAGCAATATGAAGCAGAAAAAGCAGATAAGCAAGCGCGTGGAAAAAGGAAAGCAGACAAGCGAAATATGCAAAAGCAAATGCGCAAAAAAGCAGCTGGTTTTTTGTAGTTTCACTGCATGCGATTTTTTTTATTTTTTGTGTTTTTATAGTAGCAGCAGTTCTGTCGGTCTCGAGGAGTCACTCATGCATGCCAGGAGCTGGACTTGGTTGTCAGAGGCCATTTGAGTCGCACACCATGTGGGAGCATTTTATAGACATAGGAGCTTATCTCCACTGCCACCCCAGACTATGACAACCTTTAGAACCATACTCATCCATCCATCTTTACCATTTATTCAATTTCTCATTGTCACATTTCAGCCGTGTTTGCATAATGAGTAGCAGCGAAGAAGTCTCGTGGATAACTTGGTTTTGTGGTCTGCGCGGGAACGAATTTTTCTGTGAAGTTGATGAGGAATATATTCACGACCGATTCAATTTGACTGGGCTTAGTGAACAGGTTACTGAATATCGCGAGGCTCTGGACATGATCCTGGATTTGGAAGGTATGCTTGACTTACTTTACGGACTTTCGTTGCCATCACCATCATTATCCTTATGAAAGAGGTCTACTTACCGAGGAAAGCTAACGCTTAGCTGTCATACAGCCATACCGGTATTGTGCACCAATGTGCAATCTTACAGTACTTCGTGCTAAATTCATTTGCCATTAGCAGTGAACTGCATGCGGAAAAACGATGGAGTCTCAATGCCATTTCTATTTTTCTTTCTGATAATTGTCTTGATCGTGACAACCTGATAGTATTATAGCACACTCCCAGTCTATAACTGCTCGACGCTTGTGATCTCCTACGTCCATACAGAACTATATAAACCGAGGAGATTGAATTGAAAGTTATGGAGTTTTCAAGGACAATGATCAAACACCTGAGCGCAGCCTGTATTCGACCGCATCGAGTTACTCGCGAACCTCGTTATTTGCTATGTTTGCTTAGTATGTATGTATGTATGTATGTATGAAATCCCAGTCATAGATGCACGTGGGTTAAGATACTGTCGCGTTGCCCGTGCCTAGACATATATAGGAAAGGAACATTACAATGGCAATGGGACTCCAGCCTGTTGTCGCATGCACCTCACTACCGGTAGCAAATCAATTTAACTTGGCGTTAGCTGCACGGATGTGCAATCGTGCAGTACTTTGTGCTGTGCGGCTAACACCGTGCTAAATTGATTGGCCAGAGGTAATGAGCTTCATGCTGAAACAGGCTGGAGTCTCACTACCATTTCCTGCTTTTTTGCTCCAAAAATCTTTCTAGGCCTGGGAAACCTGACAGTATCTTAGCCCACATGCAGTCTCTGACTGTGGGGCACTTTGCCTGGATCAGGCTTGTGCTTTCATACCATACCATACCATTTCTATCCCCCCTGTCTAGACCTGGGCAAGCTGACAGTATCTTAGCCCACGTACAGTCTCTGACTGTGCGGCACTTTGCCTGGATCAGGCTTGTGCTTTCATGCCATACCATATAGCTGCCCAGCACTAAAGTGTTTGCTTAGTACTCGTCGGTTGTTTCGTTTATATCTGTCTACTGATGACAAACTAAGTCTACAACGTATACAAAGGAAGTACAGCATTTGCTGATCTGTTTATGCATGGTAACGTCACGATATTTCTCTGCATAATAAAGCCTGCGTGTACAGTGGAATCGTACGCTTTATGCCTGTCTTTGGTTCCCAAAACCTAGTGTATCCTTGTGAACGATGTCCTTCGGCATCTGCGAAATATTGCTCGCATTTTGTTTATTTGATGTGCACTGATGTGCAATCGTGCAGCATTTCTGTGCCGTGCGGCTAACATCGTGCTAAATTGGTTGGCCAACGGTAGTGAGCTGCATGCTGAAACACGCTGGAGTCTCATTACCATTTCCTGTTCTATTTCCCCCCTCATATCTGTATAGACCTGGGCAACCTGACAGTATCTTAGCCCACGTGCAGTCTCTGACTGTGCGGCACTTTGCCTGGATCAGGCTTGTGCTTTCATACCATACCATACCATTTCTATTCCCCCTGTCTAGACCTGGGCAAGCTGACAGTATCTTAGCCCACGTACAGTCTCTGACTGTGCGGCACTTTGCCTGGATCAGGCTTGTGCTTTCATACTGCTTTCAAACCATTATTCGACTTCATACATAACAGGCCGCTTTATCCAGCCTATACTAACTTACACAGAGCGTTCTGCGTGTAACCGTTCGGCTTACATGTGCAGCATATCCCAATTAGCGGAGACAATGTCGTTTATTGGCTGTCTTAAGCCCTGGACCGCTACCTTCTAAGATGCGGTGCCCTAAAAATATGCAAACTAATAGTACCACAAATGCCTTCATTTCATGTTTTCTCGTACACGGTACGATCGTTCTAATGATTGATTTTCGTTTTTTACACAGACCCCGATAACCAGGAACACACCGATTTAATCGAGCAAGCTTCTGAACTTCTTTATGGTCTGATTCACGCACGTTTCATACTTACCAATCGCGGGATTGATGCCATGCTGGCCAAGTGGCGTCAGGTTGATTTTGGGTGTTGCCCTCGTGTAAGTGTTCATTTTCAACCTCAGTTATTTTTTATTCTGTCTCCTGGTCTCTCGGCATCGACCAGACGCTTGGGAACACTAATAATGTAGCGTTTCACATAGTGTATCAGTCAAAACGTTGAGGTCCAGATGTTATAGCAACGAGTCACAAACAAGCCCCACTAGACCTGGGCAACCTAACAGTATCTTAGCCCCCGTGCAAAGTCTCTGACTGTGTGGCACTTTGCCTGGATCAGGCTTGTGCTTTCACATCACACACCTCCAATCATACATGTATTCCAGCAAGTGTTGTGAATGTGTAGAGCGACATCCGCGCAAGACAGCTTCCTTGCGGCTTTCACTGTCACGCGTTTCTCGCGGATGTGCAATCGTGCAGCATTTCTGTGCTGTACGGCTAGCATCGTGCTAAATTAATTGGCCAACGGTAGTGAGCTGCATGCTGAAACAGGCTGGAGTCTCACTACCATTTCTATTTCCCCCTCATATCTGTCTAGGCCTGGGCAACCTGACAGTATCTTAGCCAACGTGCAGTCTCTGACTGTGCGGCACTTTGCCTGGATCAGGCTTGTGCTTTCATACATAACCATTTTGTTATATTTATTTTATATATTTTTGATTCGAGCCTAGTCAAAGTCTATCACCCTTGCAACTTCGCCGTCAACTCGTTCTGGTGATTCACATACCCGTCTGCAATCTCCCCGTAGGTTTATTGCGAAAATCAGCCTTGTCTCCCGATCGGCCTATCCGATATTCCCGGTGAAGCGATGGTCAAAATCTATTGTCCTCGTTGTCAAGACGTGTACAATCCGAAATCCGCCAAGCATCACTACACGGACGGCGCGTTCTTCGGCACCGGTTTCCCACACATGTTCTTTTTGGTCTATCCATATTTGAGACCCAAACGTCCGACCAATCAGTTTACTGCAAGGTAAAGTGTTGTTCTCCTCTTTTGATCAGCGTTTTCCCGTGCTTGTAATCCAACCTAAATTCGAAACAAGCCATGATATAGCCTATTACGAAGTATCCCAGATCATCAGTACTGCTGTGTGCATGCTTCGTTGTCTTCTTTCTAGCGATTTTTCTCTTCAAACCCTTCTGCCTTCGGTGAACGTGATTGTACCTATCCACTGCTTCGTGTTCGAGGCACTTGGTAGGAATGATATTGCTACCGACTTTCGATTGGACAGCTCAGGTTCAAATTCCAATGCAATTGGACATCTCAGGGAACGTTCACAGGTCCACACCGTAACCAGGTGCAAAATAGGGTGTCGACAATGTTTGTCTGTACGAAAGCACAAGCCTGATCCTGGCAAAGTTCCGCACAGTAGGATACTGTACGTGCGCCAAGATACTGCACAGGCCTAGACAAATATGAGAAAGAGAAAGTGGTAGTGAGACGCCAGGGTGTTTACGCATCGGGATGTGCAATCATGCATTGCTTCTGTGCTGCGCGGCTAAATTGATTGGTCACTGGTAGGGAGCTGCATGCTGAAACACGCTGGAGTCTCACTACCGTTTCTATTTTCTTTCCCGCATCTGTCTAGGCCTATGCAACCTGACAGTATCTTAGCCCACTGACTGTGCGGCACTTCGCCTGGATCAGGCTTGTGCTATCACACATACATACACACGCATGCAGCTCATTACGTGTGGCAAATCAACAACACTAGTTTGAAAAATAACTCCAACAGCCAAACACCTTATCGGTTGAGCGAAATCATCATGGGAAGGGCTTGGAGCTCAAGAATCCGGAGGTGTGCACTGGTCTGGATCGAAACAAAGTGTCACACAGCCATCTAGATGGTCCCGATAAAATCATTTCGATGGGTAGAACCCCAATGTTTCAAGCTTCACACAACAAACCACGTTCGATTTAAAACCCCAAACATAACAGTGTCTTCTTTGGTACCTTTCCCCAGGTTGTACGGATTCAAAATTCATCCACTCGCGTATCAACTGCAGTATCAATCGGTTACCTCGACGACCGACCCATTTCGCGCACCAATCAAGGAAACCTGACGTAAACATTCTTCTTGTTTGCCGATGCGAAGTGTAATTGGATAACGTGTCTCGTCTAGTGTTGTACAAACATTCACCTTGTCATCCTTTGCTGTGTTTTCGCGATAAAATACAATGCCTGGTTTGCCAGCTGTCTATCTTTTTTCTGCTGCTGCTGCCGCTTCGTTTGATAGTACTAAAAATACCGGTCCCTGAATCAATTTTGGCTTGTGATTTGTCGAGTGGTGTTATTGGCAAGTGCTCGCCTAATTCTGTGTGAAGAGGGTGTTATATCACGTCCGATGTCGTTTCTCCTTCCCCTGATTCATGCACAACCGCGTTACCTGTCCGCGTGACAATTACGTCACGATTTATCCCCACACGGATGTGAAGCTAACATTGTGCTAAAGTGTTTGGTCGCTTGTAGTCAGTTGCACGCTGGAGTTCCCCCTTTCAGGCCAGGGCATCCTGACAGTACGTGAACGCTCGTGCGCGTCTTTGACTGTGCGGCTTTTGTCTGAATGAGGCCTGTGATTTCATACGTACATCCGTGGGGTCAAACGTTCCATCGTTGATCATGTTGATTACACACAGGGATTAGGCAAGCCTCTCTGTTATCGCCAATTCTGTTCAATCATGTCCTCGACGCGATTATGGACCAAATATTGCCTTACTACCAAATGGGAGGAAGCTTCGACGGGTCTCTAATCTCGACTACGCCGGTGATGTAGTTGTTTTGGCGAGAATGTCGTATACGCTTCTAGACCGTATTAATAGCCTTCCTTCGAGATGAACGCAGCAAAATCCAACACATTTTTCTACCAGAGGTCCAGGGTTGTTGGAATCTTTTCCAGTCTTCAAATACCTCAGTCCCAGTATGTTACCCAACGGTCAGGTGGAAGATGCAGTGTACCTAATCCGTTTTTGCGTTTGAATGGTACAGGCGTGGGATGAGCCTGATAACTAAAATACGTGTTTACCGACCAGCGGCCCACCCAGTACACCTTTATCGATGCGTAACCTGACCGCAGATGTCACAGGATGTAATCTCTTTGAAGGTGTTGTTGCCAATTTGTCAAGTTTTCATTCGAACCCTCAACACGTGACCGAATTTGACAATGGCAGTGAGACTCCAGCGTGTTTCAACATGCAGGTCGCTTTTATTTTGGTGAATAGTGTCGTGAAGGAGCCGGTCACATCTAGTCTCCTCGCCCGCTTCAAAGTCGAGTCATTTTCCGAGTAGAGTGTAGGTTATGATGGATTATGTCTCATATTGTGGAGGTGCAAAGTGCAATCGAGGTGAGCGTTGATCAAAAACTTTCGAATGATTAGCAGAACCGCACCCTCCGGTACAGCACAAGAGCAAGAAGCACTGAAAAGATTGACGATGATAATTGCGAACTCTTAATATTTCAGGTTCTGTAAGGATAGTGTTTAAGCGATTCGAGCGACGTTTTCGGAAGTATGTGAGACGATGGACACCGTCAGCCGCAATCGAACGATGTCGGTCTAACGAGCCCCGTGTGGCGAGGACTTGAAGTGTCCCGGTTGGCAGGAATGCGATTGGCAAATCAGATCGAAGTGACAGACATTTGGGGACTAGTGTTGTGGTGGTTTGTTTTGCATATATCAGATGAGCGTGTATGTCGTCGTTATCCGTCTTGTGCGCAATCAATGCGTTTGACCCATCGACTTCTCTTGTGTTGTGTGATTCGCAGGTTAACGCGATTAGCGTGCGTGCAACGAGGGGGGGCGGGTAACGTGGTCATTGTTTGACCGATGAAACCGGGTGTGTTCATTGGCCTGAAATAACCTGACGCAATTCTGGCTACATTATAATGCGAAATTATCGAATTGTCAGCTTTGGACTACTTTTTAAAAAATCAGTAGCCACAAAGCATGAAGAAAAACAAGGTCAACAATTTATTCCGAATTTCATCGTAATGTTGCCAGATAACTTGTTCATAAATTGACTTTGAGGCCACTGATAATAGGGTTCGTACAACGAACCACGATGTTCAAACAAAGAATCGTAGCGTGATTCCGTGTCAAGGACTTACTACGATTAGAAAAAATACCAATGTAATGTGTTGCCCACCGCTGACACTCCACAACATGTTTCTGGCTATTGTCCGTCATCTACTGGAGACAGTAAAACTATGTTGATTAAATTGAAAGTATAACTTTGTTTCCCAATCGTCCACTTTTAAAAGGCTCACTAAACCTAATCTTACTGTCTCCACCTGATGCCGCAAACAGCCAGAAACTGGTTGTGGAGTGTAAGGGCTGGGGATGTGAACAGCATAAGTTCTTTTAACATATTTTGTTGCGAATCCAATAAATGGCCTCCGATAACGAGATCCTCTGGAACGTATCATCGTATGTTCCGTTTGATTCTTTGAGGTTTTGGTGCAGCAAGTGAGAAATTTGTTTGAGGATTATGTTTGTTGGTGGATCACGTGAGGAAGTGTTTATACAAGACAGTTCTAGATTGTCTTCGTTATAAAATAGGTCTTTGACGGGAACTGATTTAGAATTGACGTTTGATGTCCAATGTTTCTAAAGAAATACAGGACAGACGGTAGCGGTATTGCACTAAATATGAGAGATTAAATGAAAAACCACTATAAGATTTAAGCCAAGAGAGCACAAAATGAAAGACCTTCGAACTTGTGGAAGGATACAAGGAAGTGTCGGAAACGTTGATATGTGGGGCTGGGAATGCGAATGTCTGAACAACACCATAATTGCCTGACGAAAAGAAGTTGAACAGATCGAACTGAACCCATCTGGTTGACCTCGATCATCCCGTTAAACCTGACGATTTGTTCTCAGTCGTTTACAGGGTTACTCAGCGTGTCTAGAACATATTGAAAACAGTTGAGTCATCGAAATATTTACATCATATACATGTGTCCAAAACGATTAGAGTGTGATCTTTTATTACCTTGATCAATACCTACCTTAAATCACTCCACTGGGAATAGGTAGGCTGTGAGATCTGTGGCCATTGACTTCAACACCACTGTATGCACGGTGCCGAAAGGATATCGTTCACCATAAATTTAGATCGCCGAAGGTGACTGTAGAAAAACTGTTGTCGGTCATTCAGAATGTTTGCACGAATTTGAAGTAAAAGACAAGCGACCATCTTGTTGTGTTGTCCAGTTTAAATGTGAGATCATTATAAACGCAGCGGTACGGCCTGACCCACATAATTCCCCATGAGTACAAGCCAGTTGTGTTGTGTTTGGTTGATAAGCAAACCAATAATCGTATTTTGTTAGAGTCCATGCTTTTGACCACATCTGCATTGTGTTCATGATGATCTCAAGTTATTGGACAAGTTTCTCTCTACTTTGCTCTGCACACCTGAATCTAGATCGCTGCAGATTACTACATCAACGCGTCGGTTTTGTTGGCACGCGCATTAGTCAGCGCAATCTCTGTACGCACTTCGGTGTTTAAAGAAAAAGTTGTCATTTTATCTGAGGGCAGGTTTTGTGTTTGACACGTTAACGATAACGTTTATTTAAGCCTGCATTTAAAGTAGACATGACGCAGGTTAGTTTATGAACTTTTACAGCTCTAACACTTCTCAAAATTCCACAAACAACTTTTGAAGCCCTTCGTTTAGTTGGTTTAAAAATGGTATTGTAACTTCGTTTCAAAGTGATTCAAAGTTGTAATGGTGTAAAAGCATTTAGCTTAACAATAACCATAGGATGGAGTTATGCGTTATATACAATAAAAAGAAGAACAGGGATACTCATGTATTGTAAATCGTATCAATATTTGGGTTTTCTCTCGAGTATTTGTACAAATTAGCTTTGAAAATATCCAGGATAGCTGAGTGTGTAACACATACACATGAGCAAATTGACCGGCTGATATACGCTTCAGTATATGTCAGTGGCGGTCTAATTCTAAGGATTGTTTGGAGTGTTCGCTTAAGCTTGTATGTTGTCAAGTGGAGTGACGAGAAAAGCTTGTTATGATGCATGACAGTGAAAGCCGTAAAGAAGCTGTCGTGCTGATGTGGCTCTACTCGTTCACGATGATTGATTGAGGGCCTGCTCTATTCAATATGTAGGCACCTCATCCCAAATTGTGCTTACTTTTCTATAGAATCCGTAGTCCTTTACCATCTTTACAGATTTTACTTTCTCCTCGTGTTTGAATGGCAGTTATGTATTCTGTTCATGCTACCCGGGAAATGCGCGAGATGCTATCTCTGAGATGCTGACGATTAATGATTTGACAACAATTGTTTTTGTTGGCCTCCAGTCGATGTCGACTATGGATGTACATGGATGATGTCGAGTTGAAGAAGAAGAAAATGACTATATTCATGTACACCTATTTTCAGTTCATGAGATATTCCCACGGTGTGATCCTTGCCTGACAATGAACGGTGTCAACACTAGACATTTCCAGTTATCGCTGGCGAGCTTTGCAATAGGATTTTCATTACCTAGACTCGACCAGCTTTGTGCAGGAACGCCAACGGACATTACTGTGACGAAATCAATGCGACTAACCGTTGATTTGTTGGAATGCCGAAGCTGATATCTCAGCGGTGGCCTCACCTTGTCTGCAGGGATGAGCAATTGTGCAATACTTCTGAACTGCACAGCTAAAACCACGCTTAGTTGACCCTCCACCTGTAGTGAGCTGCCTATGAGCACTCACTGTCATCTCGATACCATTGTTCGTTTCTTAGTCAATCTGACAGTATCCTAGCCGTCTAGTTCTGTCCTACACTTTGCAGGAATGAGGCTTGTGATTTAATACATACATGAATACAATCTGTCTGGCTTGGATCAGTTCTGTGTATCTTCAGTCAGTTTGACCCGGGCGTACACGACATAAGAAAGGTATCATGGCTAACAGTTTGCAGCTTACTGTCATACATAGATCGTTATTAGTGGTAATTTATTTAGCAAGGAGTGATCCGTACGATATACTGATACATATATGTGCCAAACAACCGCATCACGATGCACAGATGAACGACTGGTGTGGAAATCCAGATATCTAATTACGACCCTGCATGCTCGACTCAACTCCGTGCGCTAATCCAGCAGGTTCCCATTGGTAACGGTCAATTTTAATTCCTTTTTGGCGCGAGTCGGTTGTCATATCAACAATACTTACTTTTACTTTTGTGCGGCTGGCTCCACGAGTGGATTAGCCGGCTTCATTGATGTCTCGGATCGCACCAGCCCACGCACGTTGATCGGAGGCGAGATCGTTGCAGATCGTGATCCAGTCTCGTTCCCACCTGCGAACTCCGTAGACGGTACGCAGACCCAGGGTGTCTACATCCTCTTTCACAGTTGACAGCCAGTTTTTCACTTGACCACCTTGCCGCCGACGCCAGGTGCGAACGGGTTTGGGGTCGAGGACGAGTTTTGGAAGTGCTGTGTCTGTCATTCGGAGGACGTGGCCAAACCATTTCAGCCTTCGCCGTTGTATGTGAGCGGAAAGTGGAGATAGTCCGCTGCAACGCTCTCGTACGGCTGCGTTAGATACTCGGTCAGTATATCGGATGCCCAAGATTACCCTAAGGCACCAATGGTCGAACACTTCTAATGTGCGTACATCCTGTGACCTTAAAGGCCATGTCTCGCATCCCTAAAGCAGTACAGGGCGGATCGCTGCTTGATAAACACGCGTCTTAGTTTTTAGGCTGATCCCGGGCTTGCGCCAAAGGGTGCCTTTCAACTGCAAAAACGCCTTACGAGCACGATCGACCCTTAACTTCACTTCATCTTTCGCCTGACCATTGGGCAATATACTTGAGCCGAGGTATTTAAAGACTGGAACGTATTCGATCGGACAACCCTGGACGCGAAGTGGCTGGATTCCTGGTGTGTCGGAATAAAAAAATGCCTTGGTCTTAGCCGCGTTTATCTCAAGACCGACTTTCGCGGCAGTGGCACTAATGCGGTCTAAAACGCTTTGCAGCATTTCGGTATTGTCGCCCAGAACGACTATATCGTCAGCGTAGTCAAGGTCGGAAATCCATAGATCCGTTGAAATTTGCACCCCTTGATAGTCTGTTAACGCCTGGTTCATTATCCAGTCTATGACATAGTTAAACATAACCGGCGATAGCGGACAACCTTGCCTGACTCCTGTGTGCAAGTTAAATTCACACGATTATTCACCGTAGACACGAACCCGTGCACTTGTAGAGCTGTAATAGGCTCTGATTAGGTTGACGAGCTTTAATGGAACCCCATCCGATAGCATGATGTCCCATGAACAACCACGGTTTACGGAGTCGAAGGCGGCGCGGAAGTCAATAAAGCAAGCTATCGTTTGCTGTTGATACCGTGCACGGTGCTCGAGGATCCTGCGTAAAGTAAATATTTGATCTACGCAACTCATCCCAGGGCGAAATCCACCTTGGTTAACTCTGGTTCGCAGATTTCTTTCGGCGGAGAACCGATTAAGCAGGAGCGTTGCAAACACTTTAGCAGCGGTGTCGATTAGACTTATTCCGCGGTAATTGGAGCACACAGATTTATCTCCACGTTTCGGCAGTGGTAGAATGATAGACATCCCCAGTCTGATGGGAAAACTTCCGTCTCCCAGATCGAACAAAACAGCCGATGTAGCGGAGATAATAATACGTCGGCACAGGCTTTAATAAGTTCAACGGAAATTCCGTCCTCACCTGGCGATTTACTATTCTGCATTCGTCGTAAAACATTTGATATCTCGTTTTCTGATGGTGCCTCGCAGTTGACCGGGTATTCACAGCTATTTATCGGGGAAGTGAATACTGCATTGATAGATGACGGGCGGTTCAGTAGCTGACTGAAGTGCTCAACCCACCTATCTATCTTTTGATGAAGGTCAAATATCATCTTTCCTGACGAATCTCGAAGGTTCGTACAAAAACCACAGCTTCCAGATGCTCTGCGAATCAGGCGAAACAGTCGTCCAAAGTCTCCTATACTTGCTGCGGCTTCCATTTCGGATGCGGTTTCTGCCCAATATAGCTGACGATCCTTGCGGGCTGATCGTGTAGCAGCTCTCCTGAGGAGGCGATAATCAGATGCACCATGCATTCGGGCGTCTCTTGCCCGGGCAGAGAGCTCGATGGTTTTCTGAGAAATCCAATCTCGTCGGCGACGAGAGGCCGTGCCTAGGATTTTTAGTGCTGCAGTCTGAGTAGCGGTCTTCAGTCTGGACCACTGTTGTTCGACTGATGCATCACTCCCATCCAACCGCTCAGCGATATCGTCAATGAGCTTCTTACGTTTGGCCGGGTTTCCTAAGGCTTCCAAGTTTAAGCGCTTCCTAGGAGTTTTCCTTTGGCGGTTAAGCAGGCGAAGTCGGAGCTTTGCGCGAACAAGTGTGTGATCGGTGCCTGCTGCGTTCCCTGTTTCGGCTCCACGATAGGACCTACAGTCGAGCACCGAAGACAACCAACGTGCGCGAATTAGAACATAATCGATCTGGTTCGCCGTTCTACCATCATTCGAGTACCATGTGACCAAGTGTTTTTTAGGGTGCTGGAATTTAGTGTTACAGACGCATAGGTGATTGTAGGCCGCAAACTCGATCAATCGATCGCCATTCGCGCAGCGCTGCCCTAGGCCAAATTTTCCCAGGATTCGGTTTGTTGCGGAATCTGCTGATCCTGTACGAGCGTTCCAGTCACCAGCCACAACCAGTACGTCGTTTCCAGCAACTCTATCGACTACGAATTGAAGTTGGTTATAAAAATCATCTTTTGTAGTTTGGTCGGCTGATAGGGTTGGGGCATACACCGAAACGACTGTTATATTCAAAGGGTGACCCCTCAGCCGGACCACCGCAATTCTCGGGGATACAGACATCCATGACATGAGTGCTTGTTTAGCATGGTCGCTGAGCGCTATCGCTACTCCATGCTGACCAGATCCATCCTCGGGCCCACTATAAAAAAGCCAATAATTACGATCGACTCCGTGGACCTTGATCGATTTGGATCCGTGACCGGGAAGGCGGACCTCGGAAAGACAAGCAACATCTACTTGGTAGTCCAATAAAGAGCGCATCGTGATTGCTTGACTACCAACGTCACACAGTGTCCGTACGTTCCAACATCCCAGATGAAAGACCTTACGGATATTTATGGCCCCAGCTAGCTTACTTTTCACCCTAGCCGCTGGGAGAGCCAAGGGCGCGTCGCGTCTCGGGAACGCCGTAGCAGAGAGCTGATATATACGTTGAGACATCGTCATGAAGTTTCTTGGGGATAGTGTACAAGTGATGTCCCCAGCACCACTCGGTGTTTGTTCGAGTACACCTCTCTAGCCTTTGCACAGCTAAGTGCAACCTACAAGGCAGCAGGGAGCTGGCAGATAAACGCGCTGTGCGCCAGTTATCTACCTACGGGGCTTCTCTCCGGATTTTTCCTCGGGGTTTTCTCCCGAAGCCTTTCCCGCAATCGGGTAATCCACAAGGCAGTGGGCGTTTGGAGTCAGGGTTTTCCTTCCCCTAGATGGATTGCCAGTAGCTGACGAGCTCCATCTGCCCGGAGCTAACTGGTTTTATGGCGCCAGTCACACGCCTTCGCCCTTTCTCCTGTCAGTAAGAGCAGTTCCGCCGGGCTTGTGAAACCCACTCGTGCAGGCCAGGAGTTGGACTTGGTTGTCAGAGGCTATTTGAGACGCACGCCACGTCGGAGCATTTTATAGATAGTAGGCGGCTCATTCCTACTACCACTCCCGGCTGTGACAACCTTTGGAACCTACAATACGTTAGAACAATCGCGCACTCCATGGACTAGTCGCTGCTTATTTTGATTGGAACGCTGTTTTGAAAGTCAGACAATGTCAATTTTTAATTTCCGTGCCATTTCTGTACAGACGGATGGATCTCGATGAGCAACACCAGTAAGAGTACCTAGGTAAATAATACGAAAATTCGTGTAAATCAGTGAGTATCCAAAGAGACTTTTGTGCCATACGCATCTTAAACATTTCGTGGATGGACAAATTTTAAAAAACTACAAACCTGCTTCCTGAAGCTAGTCTAGAGAGCATGCTTGTTATAGTATATCAGCAGTGCTAACACCATCCTGATCATGTGTAAAACGGGTGCATTCCAAAATTAGATTTGACATCAGGAAGTAGAAATTTATGCATGCCGCTTTTAACCCTGCGAGTTGAAAACTTGCTCTTGGCCGTCCACTTTTGAGGCAGGTTTCGATGCTTCACCTGCAAGCTGGGCGAAGAGCAGATACTATTCTCGACCGCTAAACGTCGATAACGCCCACGCCAAGAGAACCTGAACGCGCTGTTTCGTCAACATCGTCGTATTTGTATGGAAAGTACGAATCCCGTTGAGCATAGTATGCACGTATGGATTTCCATGGATTCGTTTCGCCAAGTGATTATCGGTAATAGCACAATTGTAATATTGTTGAATGTTCATGATGCAGTTTTGGTATTGATAGACTCCAGAGATTAACCATCCCCGGACAACCAAAGTCAAGAGAGAATCGAGCTGATTCCATTTTTTGTAGGGAGAATTGAGAGCACATTTTTACTCTTCGACATATCTTATAACAGCGCTATACTTATTTGCAATTAACATTATCTGCATCTTGAACTTTGAACGTGTATTTGAGTTGGGCAAAATCTCCTGACGCCATAGGGACATGTTAACCTCACACATCTGGGAATGTCGCGATCGATAACTAATTTTCACAAGTGGCGTCTGACATGGTTGCCTAAATTCCTCTGTTCATCAAAGCTTTAGTGGCATTACGGAATTACACAGGAAAGGCGTTCCAACTTTACGAGTTCACGTTCCTACAAGTAACGTTCAGTGTTCTGATTCAAGGGGATTCTCGAATTGGAGAATGCAAATGATGTCGTTTAATTTTGACGCTCATAAGCAGATGGGTATGGTGTGCTGAATAAACTGCCTAATATTGTGCCCACGTTCGTTTTGCATCTTTTAAAAGCAGTATTCTATTGTCTGCGGTCGATTTATCATACATCACCTTCTTCCTGATAACGGGGCACTAGAACTTGCAGATTGGCAGGTGTGTTAATAATTCAGCATAATGAAACCGAGAGTTTCTGTCGCATAGTATTTCAAAACCAAAGCTAGATCTGCGCCAGAAGGGAGCCAATAAAAGTCAGCGAATGTCCAGACACTATTCTTGGCACACGTTTGTCACCGTTACAATAGGAAAAAACCCGTAGCTCACCTGCACTAAAAGGAGAACGTGATTCATCAGAGGGTACAAAGGTGGGGAATAAAAATGGTGCATAGTATGCGCCAAGAACCACCAAAGGGGTTAGACGGAGCCTGTGTAATTTAAACGCGTTAAACTTGAAAGATATAGAGAAAGGTACACGTGTATGTCAGTGGTAAATAGGTTTATCTTACAAAGAAACACGATGTTCAAATATAGAATCATAAATGATTGCTTTCGAAGCGCTCGAGACGCTTATAAATAACCAATATATTGTGTTGCTCATATCCCTATCTGTTACACACCACTACCGGTTTCTGGCTGTTTGCCGTCATCATGTGGAGACACTGAGCCTTGAAACAGTGGTATAATGATACTGTATTTGAACATCGTGGTTCGTTGTATGACCGCTATTTGACAGTCACATGCAAGTACGCCTATGATCACAACTCTACCACTGTTTCAAGTCTCATTGAACTTGATCTCAGTGTCTCCACCTGATGACGGCAAACAGCCAGAAACCGGTAGTGGTGTCTAAGGGATGGGGATGTGAGCA
>JACCGJ010019405.1:0-14623 GCA_013407085.1 Atriophallophorus winterbourni | reverse complement strand
TCATGCCAAAGAGGTTTAACTATCTACCTGTGTGTGGGCACGTGTGACTGAACAGGTTAGTCGTGCTAACTTTTTCCAATAGTGTCTTACAGCTTATTTGATCAACTTGTTCAGATTTTCATTGCAGATTTTAGTCAGATATAACAGTTTTTGTGGGCATCCCATTACTGGTCTTGTGTGTGTTATAGATTCTCATCAAATGAGTGGTACGATTAGTGCAATCTAATGAAACAATTGTTCAACTGTTCTAGTTAGAAAAATTGCAGGTATGAAAGCACAAGCTAGGATCTGGGTAAAGTGCCACAGGTGGGATAAGATAATGTCAGGTTGCCCAGACTAAGATGGACATAAGAGAAAATGGCGATGAGACTTCAGTGTTTCCACATGAGACTCAATAACTTATGTAGCATGGTCTTAAGTGTTTTCATAGCCCGGAGTGGCAGTGGGGATAAGCTCCCACTGTCTATAAAATGCTCCCATATGGCGCGCGACTCAAATAGCCTCTGACAACCAAGTTCAGCTTCTGGCCTACACGAGTGCCTCCCCGAGCCCGGCGGAACTGCTTCTACTAACAGGAGAAGAGGCGGGGGCGAGTGACTGGCGCTTGAAATCCAGTTTGCTTAGGCAGATGGAGCCTGGGAGGGCACTTCATATAAGGGAAGGAAAACCTTGATTTTAAACCTACGCTGCCTTGCGAGATACCCGATCGCAGAAAAGGCTTCGGGAGAAAACCCTGAGGAAAAATCTGGAGCAGAGTCTCGTAGACGGTTAGTTGGTCCACACCACCTCTTTCTGGAAACTCCCTACTGCCTTGCAGGTCCCACTTGGTTGTACAAAGGCTAGAGAAGCTGACTCGAACAAACGCCGAGTGGTGCTGGGGACGCCGATTTTTTACCCAAATTCCCATGTCTCTTCATCTTCCAAAAGAAAAGTAAGTAGTCTTAACTGCGCAGAAATGTAATAATACACAACTGCAGCTTCGTGGAATGAGACATAATGGAAAAAAAATTATGGCGGTTTTACATCAACTTTTGAACACGTTCACTTATTCAACAGCAGAAGATCGAGATGATATGATGATTAATAAACATTACCTGTTGTCCAATGACTCATGTGACTCGAATATACTGTGCCTACATTATTGATGAGGACTATATGAAATCGGTCGCACTTTCGGGAACGAAAGTGCAGGATCGTGCGGTTTTACACTACTTGTTTCGCACGGGCAACACCAATATACACTGTTAAAAAGCTGTACCCAAGGAATATATTGTATCCTACAGTTAAAAAACACTTTTTCGGGTACCCGTAAACTAGCATAAGCTCAGAAGATGCATAGGCTAGCAGATTGCGTGACACTTTGCCTGAATCCTTGATCGGGGTGTTATGATTATGATTATATCATCACACGGGGATTTCACACATTGAATAAAAGATGGCAGAGAAAGCGTGAAATTTATGTCTGACTGGTGATAATTTCTGTTCACCGTCGTCCAACTGATTTTGTAAGGAGACCAACTGCAATGAATGTTCAGCCAGTAGCCACACTACCCCATCAACGCAGGATGAGAAACGTGTGCGAAAAGTTTTGTTTTCAGTAAGGGCAATGCATGCTGATGAAACAGATTTCAGGAATCGAGGAAAGATGTGATGTTACGCACGTACGAGTAAACGAAACGATTCGGTATGATAGTAATAATAGTTATATGGTTAAAACACCCGAAAGAAAACCTTACCGGTAATCCAGCCGGCATCTGCAGTGCACCAGTAAATATCTTCCGGGTGGTAGTCGAAGGTGTATAGGAAAGTTGTGGCTGCGTAGACCATGTAACCACCGACGGTATGCACGACACCTTTTGGCTTCCCCGTGCTACCACTGGTGTACAGAATAAACAAAGTGTCTTCGGCATTCATCCATTCAACGGGACAGTCAACTGTGTCAGGTACGTCGAGCAGAGCCTCATGCCACCAACAATCACGTCCTTCACAAAGGGTTAGATCCAAACTGATAAAACGGCAAACAGTCAGAGTAATGTTAATGATGAACTGAAATAGACTTGAACGTAAACGAAGTTATTGTCCAAGACCGCACAAATTGTTGCCCTTAGATATTTTTGAGCTTCAGATTAAAACCGGAGCATCAGTGTAGGAATGGAAGAAAACTACGATAGTCCAAACTGAAAAATGTTTGGCCCAGAAAAAGTTAATACCGGGTATATGGAGATCTGCATGCAGGCCACCAATACAAAATCGGTAAAGGACGAAGAAACTGATCATCCACCGCGAAAAGTAAGAAAGTCGGTTGTGCACACTAACGCACCGAGACCTATGTTAATACCAAGCCGAAATATGTTTACGTAATTTTGTGGTCACTTTTGGGACACAAGGTATTCAACAACCCATTCCAATTAGCCGAATTAAGGCGCCTTTCTGACGTTGATTGCATTATTTGTTACCTCCCCTTCTCTCAAATTTTCTAGCCACCATAATTCCATGTCTGATAAAATGCTACGCTTGATGCTATTTCACACGCACGATCGTTCGGTTCAATGTTGCAAACCGGTCAAATTCTTCGCATTTCCTCCAATAGGAAGAAATATGAAGATCGCGTGTGTCCTTCTTCTAGAAAGAGTAAGGCCGCTCGTCAAGTCAGCAGCACCTTGAATAAATATAGTCATCATATTCAATTTCCAAGTGACATTAAAATACTTCGGTCGAATATTAATCGAGCTACATCGGTAAGCGTGCTAAATTGTGGGGTTTGAATGCGCTTTAAAAGATATTTTCTCATAGAAAACGGATTTTATTACGAAACGAGCTATCATGCCAGAAGGAGCGACACTCCTAAAGCATCCTTTCTATCTAACAATTATGGTGAGATGCATGATTTTATGGATGAATAATCGTCACTAGGGGAGTTAAGCATTGCCGCCTTCATGCCTAAATGAAACGCTGTAAATGAATAATCTGCGCTTAGCATAGAAGTGCTGAAAGCGTTCATCATTATATGTGACTGCGCGTCGAGGTTAACAGCCTCACCGATTGGTAATTTGAAAAAACCAGGCCACTAAGTTGCGAGGA
This sequence comes from Atriophallophorus winterbourni, assembly GCA_013407085.1. NCBI lineage: Eukaryota > Metazoa > Platyhelminthes > Trematoda > Plagiorchiida > Microphallidae > Atriophallophorus > Atriophallophorus winterbourni. The sequence goes on along the minus strand of JACCGJ010019405.1, from coordinate 11,542 downwards.
AACGAATAGATCCGCTTCTGCAATGATTCATGCATATAGAATTTACAATTTAGAGTACAAATGATGAAGCAAAACTTCAGGCAAAAGATAGTGGGAAGACAATAAGCCAGATGGTGAGAGGTATGGTATGGTATGGTATGAAGGCACAAGCCTGATCCAGGCAAAGTGCCACACAGTCAGACACTGCATGTGGGCTAAGATACTGTCAGGTTGCCCAGGCCTAGACAGATATGAGGAAGAAAAAAGAACACGAAAGGTAAGAGGTGCATAACTAGATTTAAGCTAAATCACTAGTGGTATACGTGAACTAAATCAATCTAGAAGAGTAATATAAGCTGAATTCTTCGGCGGAGAAGATCTAAAACAAAAAGCAAACATCCTAAGGAAAATAATTCTGCTCAGGTAAATCCTAAAAATTACACAACAAAACGGTTTTATTAGCACGATATTTAGTGTCTGCAAACAAAATGTATTCGCAAACATTGGAGAAATATTAAGCTAACTTAGCTTATATTTGAGACGTAGTAACAGAAACAATTTATACTTACTTCGTGGCGGGACGAAATCCTGGCTTGGGATTGATAGACGCAGCTCCATTTATTCCAATTTCGTTACTGCGAGGTAATGTAACATGGCGAACAACGATACACTTCGAAACTGTGTGACCATTGTCTTGGCAAATTTTGAGTGCAGCAAACGCATTTGACTTGAGATCGATCAATTTGGACCCACGCCAGCATCCATCACAAGTGATCAAAAGTTTGCAACTAGAAAAGAGAAATATTTAGGAACGATTTTTTTTTAAATATAATACGAGACAAAAACGCAATTCGGTTTTGGGAGGGCAAAATAATAATTCTGAAAAGAACACACGGGGACGCGATTTTGTTCTTGAACGAGCATATCTGATTGCTAAGTAGATCTAAATGGGAAGAATGTTTAGCGCAGTAATGGAAATGGTTGATTATTCTAAATATAGTTTAAGTGCAGAAACATTGCTATTTTATTTCCTATGCGGCTAACGCCATGCTAAATTGATTGGCTACCGGTAGTGAGCTGCATGCTGAAATACGCTGAAATCTCACTTCCAATTCCATTTTTATTTTGTTTCTAATATATGTCTAGGCCTGGGTAGCCTGACAGTATCCTTGCCTATGTGCGGACTTTTAACTGTGTGATATTTTGCTTGGATCAGGCATGTGTTTTCATTTATTTTATTTACTGTAGAGAATTTGCAAGTAAACCTCCATAATAAGCAGGTGTATAACGAATGGTTAACAGTAGTGGGCTGCATGTGAGAAAACTATGCATTTTCGTTGGCATAATCCCTTTCTAACTAACACGTAGACCTAAGCCAAGTGATAGTAACTCAGACTTGGTGCAATCTATAATTATGCAGAATGTTGCTTCACTAACATTCCGGTGTGAAAAGGCAAGTTTAACGTAAAGCAGCGCCAAAGAAACCATTATACTGGACGTAGGCTGAAATATTGTCAGGTTTGAAATAAACATCCATTGCTTCAGACTTCGCCATTAAACATTCGTTATCAGACAGCCACCCTCGTTTTTCTGACGTTAAGTAGCCTGGAATTCGTGTAAATTTACGTTGTGCTAAAATGATATTACTTTCCAAGATAATGTGAATGTTCACAAATTTGATAGCTATTTCAAGTCTCTCTAAAAACGATAAACACTAGTTGACGTAGCTGCTTACTTGGCATCCGTGATACGACTGGCCAGGGCTGGCGCTGAAAATCCACCAAATACAACAGAATGAACTGCGCCTATTCGGCAGCAAGCCAACATTGCGATGACGATTTCCAGGATCATTGGCATATAAATAACAACACAATCACCTTTCTTCACTCCAAAATTTTTCAGAACAGCTCCAAACTTCTTCACCTGGTAAGCAGAAAATATGAAGTCTATCAAACGACGCAAAAATTCCATTGATAGTAAAAGGTTGATGACAGTGGATAAATGAAAAGAAGCAAACATCTTCATTCGAAGATGTGCGAAATTTCCGCTTGGGAACAATTTATCATTTTTTTCATCGTAACAAATTGCTGTACTGATTTGACCCCGGTACTGGTGTTCACGTGGAATCACGACAGAGTATCACTTCCATGTTCTCCGTTCATATCTGTTTACAGCATGGCAGTCTGTCAGCATCTTATCCCATATACAGACTATGGCTGGGGCTTGGATGCTGGCTTGTGATTTTACACATACACAAAACGAATGATTCATCGAAAGACATTGACTGGCGGGTTTTCGGTCAACAAAAAAGTTAAAAGGTTTACGTGAAACGGATATTGCTGTAATTTTAGCAAATAATTATCGTGAAATAATGTTTATTTAAATTGCACATGATTACGCTGAGCCAAATCATATCGCCGAAAAATATAAAAAAAATGGACGAAAGGAAGTCTGGTGAAAACAAATCATCTCTCATTACCTCAAAAAGCATAAGTTACATAGCACAAAACTGATGTTGAAGCTTTTCCGTTGCACGTATTTTTACAAAATGTCTTTATATAATTTTCAGTACAAATAGCATTAACACCCGTCAATGCAAAAAATAAGCTAATGTAAATTATCAAATGATGCAAAATTTGAGACAGGAAAAACGATGATTGTGTGGAACAAAATAGTGTCAGGTTAGCGGGTATTGAAGAATTGACAACAAACGTATAGATAAAACCTCAGCTACTACGTATTAAAGAACAGTTATTTTGGTGATTGATTGCTTACCAATTTACGAACACGGGATGAATCGTCTGTGAACCCGCACACTCCTACGCTATTACGAAAAGGTAATGAAACGTTCGTGAAAACTATCTGAACTATGTTTGACAGCATTTATCACTTTTATTTTGGACCTAATATTTTATTCAAATGAAATTTGAAATGCCGGAGCAATGAGAATATAGGCGGCGGTAATGAAAATAACCATGAAAAAAATCATTTGAAAATTGCCACACCATAGGTTGTATTAATCATTAGTACATAGATGGAAAATATATACGTAGACCATGAATGTAGCACATTTATTAAATAAAAGTCGAGTCACACAATTAATGGTTACGGAAACGACAAGAAAGAGATAAGGTTAATCGTGTGAGAGACGAAAATTGACTTGCCTAAAGCAAAATTATCTTTCATAAACTAAAATTCTAACAAGAATGTAAACAGAGCGCAAGCTAATACCATACCTGTAATAGGATGTCGGAGTACGTAACGGAAAGACGATCAGATGGGTCATTTCCTTCCCATAGAAAAGCAATTTTATCACCCAAACCGCTCTGCACATTACGATCAATCGCATTGAAGCAGATATTAGTTACACCATCTTCGAACCATTTTACAAAAATCGGACCAGAATTGATGTCGAAATTATAAGAAAGGCATTTTTCCAAAGTTGGCTGTTGTTTCCAGTGAAATCGTTCGGCTATTTTTAACCAGAATGTTGCCGGATCATTTATTGATTCATTGTACAGTGTAAAGTATTGAGATAGTGAGTTGACGTGAGCACGAGATTGAATAGAAGGACATGGCTGAACAATCCTCATTGCAGACAAATCTCGCGGGAAAAAAGTACTATAAAGTCAGGGAGACAAAACAATTTCAGTTCATATCAGTTAAGTTCGGTTTGCACAGAGTTGTATGTGGCTAACGAGCCAATCGAGCGTCCAGATTTCATTCGGTGGTATGCCACAGAAGAGCGTCTACCACTTCAAACCATATCTTCACAAATATCTTCCGGTATGAGAGTAATCTGGAATGTAACAAAAAACTCCCCTTACCAATGGGTTCAGTTCAGTTGCACAGGACAGTAAGTGGCTAACAAGCTAATCGAACGCTCAGAAGCTGTAGGGAAGCAAACACCACTGCCACAGCGGTTTTTCATATTGTTATTTGGATATCCTCGACGATTTTGACGCTAAGGCATTTTTCTGTAAACATTCTTGTTTGTATCAATCAATGTACACTGTTTGAATTGTACCCGGATTTTACGAATATAAATTTTCGTCCGCTCGGAGTTGCCCTTCTTATCTTCTTTGATATCCGTACTGCGTGCTTGAAATTCTGACTGTGGATTGTGGAAAGATTGCTTGCTTGCTATAAAAAGACCGCTCCATATTTCAGCCGCACATAATCCCTGGATTTACCGCGGTTGCTTCTGTGATAATGCTTTGACGTCTGGACCGGAGTAGCCATTTGCCAATTCAATCGAAGAATTATTGTGAGTGGTTACCTTTTTTACTTTTTACACACATACTGTAATTTTACGTAGCATGCACCAACACAACGCCATGGGATTATCCGGGTTGAAGTTAGTCCTAACTAGTACTCTCAAATCCTTAGCACGCTGTGTGGCATAAACAGTTAGGGAATTGGCCGACACCCGAACTGAGATCTTATCAACCAGTGCTTAAAAGTGTTACCTCTTAATAAGATTCAGTAGAAGGTCCAACTAGTATGACCAGTTTATGACCCGTTCATGGTCGTGCATCAAGGAATCTTCATCCGCTGATCACATCGGTTTGATTCGACAGCGTAGATCCTACCCTAACTCTGTATGTCCTACATGTAAGAAAGGCATTCATCCAAGCAAGTAGACTACCCCGTATGTCTTTTGTTGCAAGCTCAATTTCTAGAAGGCGGTGATTTACTGAATAGAAAGCCTTACTGAAGTCTAGGTAGAGAGCTTCGACAAGCATCCCTTCATCCATCCTATAAGTGAGAGTATTGAGAAAACTAAAAAGGTTAGTCAGACAGGATCTACCATTAAGAAATCCATGCTGAGTTACACTCAGTAGAGAATGCCGACAAAGATGCTTACAGATTTTGTCACGCAGCAGTTTTTCAAATACTTTCGAGACTATGCTAGCCACACTGACAGGTCTATAGTTACCAAGAGTTGACCTGCAACCAGCTTTGTGTATTGGTACGAATATGACATTTTTCCACTCACTATGAAACACTCTCAGGTTAAAGCATGAATTTAAGAGCTTGCATAAAGTTTCTGTGAGCACTGGGACGAGATTCTTTAGCACAATCGAGTAAATACCATCTGGTTCCTCAGCTTTGTTGACGCGTACATGAATAAATGTTTCATACACCTCGGATTCAATGAAGCACTACTCATCTAGTGCAGGAGCACAAGGTAGTAGATTAAACGAGCTAGACGGAGCATTTAAAGAATTATCACTTCCAGGAACGCCACTGAAAAACCTGGAGAAGGCAGTCTCCTTAGAAGGTCGGTATCGGCTACTTATCCGTCCTCCAGATTCAAATCTCCAATGTTTTCCCTGGTTTTTCCTTAAGATTGAGCATAGCTATGAAATCTTTTGGGATTAAATTTAGCATCCCTAGCTTAGGATAACTCAAACTCCCGTTTGAGCAAATGCTCTATTCTAACACGAGCGTTCCGAGCGCTTTTGTATCGGACCCAATAACCAGAAGTGAATGATAGCTTACCTTGCCGCCATTAACCATCTCGTTTACGGGTAGACCGACAAACTCGAGTTGTCCACCAGGGCGGCCTATGAAGCTTTTTCACGACCCGTAGCAAAGCGTGCTTTTCTTGCAACTCCATTAGATACTTACAAATTTTATCCCAGTTTTCACATACATTAAGATCGTTAGAGAATTGAAAGGAAGATTTTGAAGTCTGTAGGAGTAAATCCAACTCTACAAGCCTAATGTTGCGTCTAGGGCGAGCAATGGGTTTGTTTTTGAAGTACAAAATTTACGGAACATTAAAATCTGTAATTCCGTAACTATTATATGTACTTTGTTGTCATAAAATCCGTTGATCTTTGATAGACAAATTTGGATGAATAACCTAATATCAACGATTTGAACTTAAAAGAAATTTAGGATGTTGCTTCTCGAACAATCCCGATGTTTCAATCCGAATCATCTGATAAGTCCAGCTCTAGTGCTAAAAACGTAATATCTTCGACATTCGTGAATCACGGAAACCGCTAAACAAACTTGGTAAAATAGATTTCTGAAATATATTGTTAATGTTTCGCTTATTTTATGCTGGACATGAAAAGTAATGATGTTATATATATATATATATATATATAGTGGTGGCAATGTAATACGTGAACGCATAAATATACGGTGGTACAAAATGCTCTGTGTGACAGATTTAAAATGCAGTAACGCAAGCTGCTATTGCCGGGAACTGAGAACATTTGTCATGGTTATGCTCAATGTACACTAATTCTTCCTGTTCAGACTACAAGCAATCTGCCAGCAACTATAGCAAATTTGAATATTGAACATGGAGGGGTCCATCGCAGGTAAATAGAAGGGTAAGGTAAAAGAAATCTCGTGTTTGCTTTAAGCTTTCAAACATTTATCATTTAAACGCTCGACATCAAATCTTTTGCTGAGAAAACACGCTATTTTTGTGTAAAATTCCTTCATCGTTTTAAACAAATTGATTGTTTTTGATTTTACAAATTGTTTATCTTCCATTGATTTGTGTATAAATTTGCGTTTCTTTTCTGTTAACTTTCTCAGCTTCTTATTGAAGTAATTCATATTAATTGACGGCCAATAAAATACACATATTCGTGTAGGTGTTTTCATATAGTATTTGGAGAAAACAGAGAAAATTGATTTGCCATAAAATTGATCATTTTCATCCCTCGGCCTTAATAACTTGGCAATCATTTTTTTCAAAATTGGATGAATTCATTGCACCTCAATTGAACCATTTGAACACCCTCGGTATACATCATTTGTACAACCCGGTAAAGTTCAAGCATGTCAATTGTTGTTGTCTATTAATCTCATCAATTGTGCCGTAGTATATCCGGATCGTTGTTCTGGTATTGTCGAACAAAGAAACGGGTGGTCTATGCGTTAACCAATAACTTTAGTCCATGTACTACTCAACTCGCTTCCGATGTATGCGAAGTTGTGCTCAATTTAAAAACGGTGGATTTTTATCACAGTTCAATAGGAACAAGAATCTAACTTAGATCTTCGTGCCACTAATCCGTTGTAATAGAAACTTGGTGACGTCGTGGATTTATATTTTACGAACTGCTTTTGATTTGGTAACTATCTTGGAATAAATCAAAGAAGAGAATAAAATATTAATTCAACTCTTGCAAAAACAGCATAATTTATACATTGATTGAAATGAAAAGTTGCTATGAATCAGGTTGAGCCGGATTTTGGTAACATTTCTATTCTAGAAGCAGTAGCTTCCTCCAAACAAGGCTGTCGATAATAAAGGGTTCAGTTTTAGATGGAATTTTTGAAATGAATTTCATTGCATGGAATTGAATAAAAATACCACCACATGAATATAACTGTAAAGGAACCACACTTAGTATTGAAATTACGCGGTAAATATCGATGTATATAATTTTAAAAATGAGATTAAGAATAACAGTATTATTGATTGTTATTTAAACAATCACTACATCACCACAGTTTAAAATTGTCCTCTGATTTCTGTAATCTGGAATAAGTTTGTTCCTCAGTCTTCCCGATCGTCTGGAATGTTCTGTATCATCATTAGGCACATGACATAAATTAAAATTAATACAAACTAACTAGCGCGTAAACAAAAAGGATAAATCAATATTGAGAAATTTCAGCGTTTTTTAATGAAAGATGAGTGGAACAGATTTCATTACAATGAATGAACACTCAAATGGATTTGTAGTGCTATATTTGAGTGGAATAGAGCAAACCCAGACGACGGGTCCCAATGTCTGGTAACGCTGTGAATCGAAATGTCGATTGATGAATTTGAGAATCAGGGAAAAACCATTCAAGGCATTTTATGAAATTAATGATTCTACACTGTACTAAGTATACATTCTTTCGTACCATAACGATTGTGAATATGAGAAACAGAGGATGATAAAGTTATTACAGAAAATGAGGTGATTTGATGTTCTGCATTGACGACTCCCATATCAAGGGCGAATGGCCATGTTGGGAGTGACTGATTTTACACAAACGAGAGTGAGCAGCGACATGATCCTAAGATATAAAATTCTGCGGATGCAAAATCAACCTCTCCGCGATTTGATAAACCTTAGTTCCCCCAAGAATACACATGATCATTCAAGTTGTATCGTTATACTGCGATCAAGACTCCATTGGAGACGTCATTTCTTCTCGGCGCGTATTTGCTTTTGTGGGATTCACTATCATATAATACTGTGAACGCCCATACGATCCTAGATTTCAAATCGAAAATGGTTGCTTATATCAAAGAGTACTCTAATATCGACCCTGTATATTGACCCCATATAAATCCACACAAGCCACACAACTCAATAGAATTTTGATTGCGTCATCCTTATTTTTCATAGCTGTCATACAATGGAACATGTAAACCAAATGCTTTTTATCACCATAATACAGTTATTGTTGTATGATTATTATGCATTTTGCGGTTTTTGCTTCTAAGCTCGATGAGTATATGACTTAGAATTTCTACAAACGGAAAATGTCCAAGTTCACCACATTTAAAACATTTAGCATGACGATATTGACAATTAAAATGAGAATGTAATGTGCCTTAATGTACACAGTTACCAAGCTCCTAATTGTCAAATTTAGAATAACTCTCGCGGAATTCGCGTATCTCATCTGGTATTACTTGGGAATCACTTTGCAGTTATGGTCGGTTTCTTAACGGACGTATAGGTTGGAAGTTCCAAACAAAACAGATAGATGTTACATGTGAACTTTCACAAGGCTCCGAGCTTGGACCTCTTCTTGGTTTACATGAACGATATATTAGAGGATATTGGATGCATCTTGATACTGTTCGCGGATGATATTAAAAATGGAAACGTGTCAGGTCAGTTAATGACTTTATGACATTGAAACGGAATCTGTGCACCTTATTTCGTTGGTCCCAGTCAAATGAGTTACCATTTAACCCGTCGAAATTCAAAATGCTGCGACTTGAAAAGTCTCTGCACCACGCGTATCAGCTTGGCACGCGTAATCTCGTCTGGACCACAGCAGAAAAAGATCTCGGTATCTGGGTGTCGTTTAACTTTAAGCCTGGACAGCATTGCCGGATGGTGTACAATAAAGCTTGCCGTATCTTGAGTCTTCTCAAAAGAATATTCCGGATTTTTACGCCCGAAACCCTACCCCGGGTAATTAACACGTATATACGTCCTGTTATGGAATATTCAATCCAAGCCTGGGCACCATGGCCGAGGAAGGATGTCGTACTACTCGACAGGATTTATCATCGTGCTACAAAGTTGGTCTCCCGGTACAGAAATTTGCCTTTCACACAGCGAATGTTAAAACTGAAGTTACGCGATTTTACCCAACGGCGGATACGCAGTGACCTTATGTTGACCTTCAAAATCCTGCATTCTGTAAACCATCCCCTTAAACACTTGCTAAAGCCCAATGACCTTACTCGAACACGAACACATTCAAAGGCTTTAAGCATTCCGCATTCTCGATTGGATATACGTCGTAATTTTTTCTCAGTAAGAATTTGTTTCACTTGGAACTATTTGCCTGAAGAAATCATACGATCAGAATCTGTTGAGGTTTTCGCTTCCAAACTCGATGAGTTTATGACGAAGCATGCGGTATGCGAGTGTCCCTATTGATTTTTGAGATATTTCACATATTTTGTTATATGTTCCATATACCTTGTCATCCTATGGTTATTGTTAGGCTTAATGCTTTTTCTTCCATAAAATTTTCTGAGTTCTGAGTTCTGAGTAACTAAAATGTGTTCAATTGCAGAAAATGCTGCCCCAGGACGAGCCGAAAATCATTGGCCATGAAAAATAATTCGTTGCCGGTACAATCAAAATCAATTTTAGTATCGTGTTTCTTCGTTCCTCTGTTGCTTTACAATCGATGGACAGTGTTGGTCCTACACCAAAAATGAATACGATCCAATGAGGCTTACTATGACGAGACGATATAATTATTGTTTTATTAGAATTCAATTTTTGATAATGATCACTAATTAATGAAAATTTTAGCGTGCTTTCAAATGTTTACATTCCTACATGTGTTGTTTAATGAATGGCACAGTTATTAAAAAGCACCACGAAGTTCAAATTTAGTATCGCAAAGTGATTATTTGTAAAGCGCTTGAGGTGCTTATAAATGACATATATATTTTGGTGTTCATGTCCCCATCCGTTACATAAAACTACTGGTTTCTGTACGTCGTCAGTAGTTTGCCACTATTTCGAGGCTCACTGAACCTGATCTTAATGTTTCCACCGGACGTAGTCAAACAACCCGAAACCGGTAGTGGCGTGCGAGGAATGAGGATGTGAGCACCAGTATATATTACGTCTTATTTGCTTTAGAAAAAATAATACAATACATTTTTCACCTGTTTCTCTTGGCGGTTCATCATCCGTGAATTGTTCACTAATATGCTGTTAATGCAATAAATTTAGCATATGTGATACAAATAATGTAATTTAGTCGAGATGAATCGTGAAACATCAGTAATAGTACATAGGTATAGCATTCCTTTCTTTACTGTCGTTCAGTAAAAGTTTGTGCTGCGATATTTTTATTTAAAACATGGATTAATATAAAGACATTTTTCATTAATTAAACATTCATAGTCACTGTGAACTCAATTGGTGGGCCAGCCCAATTTGATGGCATCACATTTCAGATGCTAGGAAACTGCAATAGTGTTTGACCGGCAAAATATGGGCTCATATTACGCTTTGCTTAACTCACACAATTTCGAAAAAATTGGATGATAAGATGCACTGAATTGTATTTAGAAACAAGCTGAATTCCACTGCCATTTTCTCTTTTTATTTTATAGTGGGCCATAAAATAAGTGTGAACTACACAAAATACACAAAAATGTGATGAACTTATTAAAGATCAAATAAGCAAATGTCCAACGAAAGATTTAGTGAAGTGAAACGATAACCAGATAATGCACACAGGAAAATCCAAGAGATGGAATCTAAGATGAACAATGTACTAAAATGTTGGTAAATCCGTTAATCACAATTCCCACACAAAGTAAAGCACACAAACTTCGCAACCACGTAAAAAGTCTAAGTCTGAAGCTTCGAAATTATATCAACCGCCAAAATGTAATCGTACCATCATTAATTAGAATGAGGCATACATCGCCAGAAAAACGATTAACTATACAAGACCAAAAGGTGTATGTACAGAATACGAAGTGAAAGTAGTTCACTACAATATTGCCCCCAGAGCGTTAGTTAGTCTCGAAGGAACGATAACTTACGCTCGAAATGTTCATTAGCTCACATAGTCAGCAAGACGTTTGGGCTAATGCACATATCTACCAGTTCGAGTTTGAACGGGGATGCAATAGACCGGGGTTTTGGATCAACATGGGAAGAGGTAGGCACTTGGGGATTACATGGAGGTTGTGATTAAGGACTGATGACGCTTAACGGATTTGGCGGCTTAAGCTCAATAAAAGTTAGTTTAAGACGGTCAATAGAAACAGTGTCACGTCGACCATGCATATCCAAAACGAAGTACTCGGATT
>JACCGJ010019404.1:0-23871 GCA_013407085.1 Atriophallophorus winterbourni | reverse complement strand
CATTTTTGTGGGTCTTGTAAAGCATAGCTTTTTACATGCATATAATCTATGAATAATCTATGAATATGAATGATAACGCCACTTAACCCCTTCAAGATCTTGAAGGTTTCAATTAAGTCACCTCTCGAACGACGGCGCGTAAGTGAGAAAAGATCTAGGTACTTCAGGCGTGCAGCGTAAGGTTTTCCTCGCTGACAATCAATCATGCGAGTTGCAAGACGCTGTACGCTTTCGAGTTGAACGATATTCTTCTTGTAGTAAGGGCACCACGCCTGGACAAAATATTTTAAATGCGGCCGAACTAATTCCTTGTAAAGGGGCAGGAATACATCGGGTCTTTTGCTGGATAACACGGATCTCAGCACTTTGCGAATACGTTGAGCTGCAGCGGCGCATTGGTCCTCCCATTTGAATTCAGTCCTAACTAGAACTCCCAAATCCTTAACACGCTGTGTGGCGTTAACAGTAAGAGAATTACCCGACACCTGAACTGAAATCTTATCAACCAGTGCTGATAAGAATTGGCTCTTATTAAGCTTCAGTGGGAGGTCCCACTGGTATGGCCACTTTATCACCCGTTCAAGGTCGTGCATCAAGGTATCTTCATTCGTTTATCCGATGAATTTCACATCATCCGCGAAAATGAAGCATGGGCACTTCAATGTAGAGGACAATTCATCGATGAAAATCAGGAATATAAGAGGACTAAGTACCAAACCTTGGGGTACACCACTGATCACGCAGGTTTTATTCGACAGCGTAGATCCTACCCTAACTCGGAATGTACTACCTGTTAGGAAGGCCTTTATCCAAGCAAGTAGACTACCCCGGATGCCTTTTGCTGCTAGGTTAATTACAATCGGTAGTTAGAACAATGTTATTAAGATGACTGTTTCCATTGTACTGCCTTTGTTGTATTTTAAAAGTGTGTACAATAATTAAATCACGAGATCCAATGGTATCGGTAATGCATAACCGTTGCTTCAAATCATGTTGCTTCAATTCTGAAGCATATATTGCGTTAACATTGTTATAGTACAATAATGGATGAGTCATCGCACTTTACTGTGCAGTTGTTTATCGATCGATAGTTACCTGGTGGAGTGAACGTGTTGGATCGGAGGGACGTGATGCAAGCGGTAAAAGGCGATCAAATTTGAATAAATGTGATGCGGTTTACCGAGTTTTGATCTGAAAAAGTTAAAAAAACAATCATTCTATTCTGTTAGAAGGGCACCCTCTGTTTTATAGACAGTGAACGAACTATCGATTAATTGGAATTCGAGCACATTTTGGAGCATGTTATTATTCGACCCTCTTATTCTCCCTGGGCTACCCCTCTGCACATGGTTGAAAATAACGAAGCGGACGCCTGGCGCCCATGTGGTGAATATTGTGCCCTAAATCGAGTGACTGTCCCTGATCATTATCCTATCCCCCACATACACGATTTTGCCCTATCCCTTTACGGCAAATCCGTTTTCTTTAAGTTGGATCTAGTTCGTGCCTATCATCAGATACCCGTCGCTAAAGAAGACATCCTAAAGACCGCAATTAACACTCCATTCGGTTTGTTTAAATTTCTAAAAATGCCATTTGGCCTACGAAAGGCTGCTCAAACATTCCAGAGATCCATGGATCAGGTTTTTCATGGTTTGTCTATGTTGTTCATGTGTATATTGATGATGTTCTTATCGCTAGTTCCATTCCTACAGAACACGTTGAACACCTGCGTACTGTTTTCCAGCGTTTGTCACATTACGGCATTATTGTCAATCCTGACAAATGTTTGTTTGGAGTTGCTTCCTTGGAAATCCTCTGTCAATTTGTCGACAGTTCTGGTATCAAACCTGTGCCACAAAAAGTATCAGCCATCAGTGAGTATCCTTGTCCAACTCCCCTTCGTCAGTTGAGGCGTTTTCTCGGTCTTGTGAACTATTATAGGCGGTTCATTCCACATTGTGCTGCTGTATCACAGCCAATGACAGATTTACAACGCGGCAAGGAACGCGATTTTAAGATGAACGACAACGCCATCAAGTCGTTCGAATGTTTAAAATCTGCCTTTAACGCAGCTACTTCACTGACGTACATGTCTACGTGTTCCAATGAGGAGTTATCACTCGCCACAGACGCCTCTCAAGAAGCAGTTGGTGCAGTCATTCAAAAAGAAGTCGACGGTATCACCAAACCACTTGCTTTCTTTTCCCGACGACTCCAACCGGCTCAGACACCATAAAGTACGTTTGGCCGTGATTTGTTGACCTGGTAAGCCTGGTTCCACATGCCACTAATCAGCCGAAATGAAAGCGACAGATGGTAGCCATGACAATCCATATTATTTGAGTAAAGTGTTCCGTTGTGTACCTGAGGAGCCATTTGTGTTTCGAACTCATGATAGACTAATAATATTTTGCAAATTAGATTTGTTTAATTGGCGCGAGATGTCGCTGTTTGAGGATGAAATACACAACGCTCGCTCGGGTTGGATAGCATACATAAGCTTCTTGTAGGAGAGTGGCAGAAACGGAGGACGTGGTGGGTCTTTGTATAGCAAACGTTTTCCTTATAAAAAGCCACATGTGTCCAGTGATGGTGATGCAACGTGGCGTGTGTGACTCGCCACTAAATAAAGTCACTTGCTTTATTCTATTGTCCTTTTGTTTGTTTTACGAATTGTAGGTTGCAGACACTTTAGCTAAGTTGATTACACATTTTGACTCCATAGAAGAATTTGGTGGGAGGTGTAAGAGACATGTTAAGTGTCATGTAGCTTTGAAATTTTTCTTTTTCCTTTCTACTTCCGACTTTTATAAAATACTGATTTTTGTGACTTGAATTTGGTTTTGTTTATTATTTCTTTATAATTAAGATGTTAAACCTTGCTTTTTGTAATTGTCTTATTGGAAATCTGTTCACATATTTGGTATACCTTTTGTTTTAATTCATTATATATGCAATTGTCTGACATTGTTGTTGAATTTTGTTGCCATTTTGGGCACTTGGATTTTAACACCAATTTGGTTGTCTAGAATATGATAGACATTTTTGACGGTAATTTTATCCCTTTGCATTTATAATTTGGCAGTCTTTCTTGTCAGCATTGGCTGAATTTATTGTTGTCATTTAGAACGTTTGAGCATTTTGGCTCACATTATTTGTACAGTTGAGGTTTGTCCATTGTTATTGTCTATTAATCTTGTTAATAGAACCGTAGTAAACTCGAATCATTGTTTTGGATTGTCGAACTAAGAAACGGGTGGTCTAAGCGTTGAACAGCGACTTCGGTCGTTACAAATAGAACTGAAATATATCAAAGAGAAGCTCGCCTGAAAATGTTATCATCCTTAATGTTGCAGATAATTACCCTTTAAAGGATTTAAAAAATGTATATTCTCAACATATGACATCCCCATTGAATGTTTCACTGTAGTTAGACTTCGTAAAAACGCAATTAAACAACGGACTCCTATTTCATTAAAATTATCAGATAAGAGTTTTGCATTGTATTTACTTGATAATAAACACCTTTTGAAAAATATACCTAGGTTCTCGGATGTGGTCTTAAAACCGGACTTAACACTCATGCAACGAAAATTTAACTATAGAAAACGCAAATTTATCAGCTCCACTATTAGTAACAATACCTCCAATACCAATGAACAAATGCAATGTGAATTTTTAATTGAAATTAACTCTAATAGTTCCCAAAGTTCGACACATGCACCTGATAATCATGGTGTGAGTGCATCTGCATCTACGCCCGACGCGTTTGCCTAAATTAAGACAAACGCGACCCCTCCTACCAAACCCTCCTACTTTTAGAGAGGCAGTAATCAGCCAACCTCACGGAAAACGTATGAAGACAACTAATTATATAAGCAGTTCACCCAGTCTCAACATCCGTATTGACACATCTCGTTTCTTAATGAATAACCCCCTATCATATAAGCAAAAATATCACCATTCATCAGCTCCTCCTACACCTTTTTGTAATATTCAACCTCATTATAATTCATCTACTATTACACATTATCCCTCCTGTTATAATAATTATATTCCCCAAACTTTATTTTATAATCCATATGTTTCTCACTTCAATTATGAACCATACTTTAACCCTAATACCCCTTTTTTTAAAATACATAAATTGAATTTTGAGCATAGTAAACTCTCTAATGCACTCATCCCAAATCCTTTAACTTCTGACCTTTGTATTGTTCGTTTTCTGGTCATAGATCAATTATACCTAGAATCCATATACTAAAATCCTATCTTTCTTTTAAACCTGCAGATATTATTCTTATAACTGAATCCTTGACTCGTGATGATCACTCTGACTCTAAACTCATGATACCTAACTACCAGGTATTTTGGAGAAACCGCACTATGAAACGAGGTGGTAGTTGCCTTATTTATGTGCATTCAAGATTTAAAGCTAATAGCATAACATCTTCGAATTAAACAGAACTTGGAGATTCATTATGGATAGAACTACCTATACTAGATATTTTAATAGGCTGCATCTACTACCCACCAGGCTCAACTTCATCTAATCTGAATACATTAACTCAAGCTTTCATCGAAACGTCTTTACATCATGCACGCCATAAACTTATAGCCGGTGATTTTAACATGCCTAATTTAAACTGGCACGAACGAAGTAAAGTTGGCTCTCATACAAATTTTATGAAAACGCTTAACTTACTAGGTTACAAACAATTTATTGATAGACCAACTAGAAAGGGCAACATTCTTGACTTAGTCTTTACTCTAAATATTGATCCAAACAACTTACTAATATTGCTCCCCCTTTAATGGGGACCATAAAATACGGTACGTGATCTCAATTACATTTCCATATTACTTTTTCCTCGATAAGCTACATACCGGAACCGATAACTTGTGATAATATCTTAAAGTTAAAATTTACGTTCCACGATATTCTATATAATATGCATCCTAAAAAACTAATCTCACACCGCATTAAAATTCATAAAACTCCTCAAACAAGAAATTGTTCCGTAAGGTTAGATAATGACACCTCTTTAATCTTAAATAAATTGAAAAAATTAGAATTATTCTCATAACTGAAACGTGGGCCCGAGATGACCAGCTTGACTTAACACTTATAGTACCTAATTACCAGATATTCAGGAATAACCGAACTTCGAAACGGGGAGGTGGTACTCTTATCTATGTTCATTCCAAATTTAAAGCTGATGCCTTTACTTCACCTAGTCTGACAGAACTAAAAGACTCAACATGGATTGTAATACCATTCTTAGATCACTTAATAGGTTGTATTTATTATCCACCGTCTTCAACCATCTCTAAAACGGATTCCTTAATTAATGCGTTTATAAAAGCATCTCTACACCACACGAAATATAAGCTTATTGCTGGTGATTTCAACATGCCAAAATTAAACTGGCACGATCCTGCACATCACAGCTGCTATACACCTTTCACTAGAACGATTGACTTACTAGGATATAAGCAATTTATTGACCAACCTAAAAGAAATGACAATATCTTAGACCTAGTCTCCACTCTGAACCTTATTCCAGCTAACCTGAAGGTAATTCCATCTTTCCTTAACAGTGACCATAGAATATTATCATTCCAAATATTATGCGCCACAGCTTCTGTCAATTCTTTGCAGCCATCTAATAATAAGCATACCTACAGCTACATTAATCGAAATCTACTGTCAGAATTCATTAGAACAGAAGACTGGAGCGAAATCTATCTCTCTAGTAAATTCACAACAGTCTCTTCAACATTTCATTCATTATTGAAAGGGTTACTTATGAAGGCATCATATAAGCTCATTAGGCAGACAAAATTAACGAAATCTCAGAAAACAGAAAACAAAATGATGAAACTACATTCTGTTGCTGTGAAAACACATGATATTTTTGCCCTTCTTCGTTCTTATGAACTATCAAGAAGTCACAGATATGCTTTAGATAGCACGCTAAGAGCCGACGAAAACAAAGCTCTTATACGTCAGGATAAGCGGAAATCACTGAGTAAACTTTTTAAGTTAAGATCATCCAACTCACACAGCAACATAGATTTCATTATCAAATATTGTAATTCATCTGCCGTTGAAACAATTGTTAGTTCACCTGATGCTATCTGCGAAGAATTCCTTCTGTATTTTAACTCTACCTACAACAATTCAAACTACGTTTACACAACCAGTCATCTTCCTTCGCCGAATACACTAAATACTTTGAGTATAAACCTGAGTGATATAAATAAATTATGTCAGCAATCAACTGTCAGTCTTAAACCTGACACATCAGGCATACCTCCAGCCATATGCAAAATGGGTGGTAAAGACTTTCAACTTCTCTTGCTTAACCTATTCAACGCATCTATTAAATCTGGTACCTTTCCGGCAGAATGGAAACACTCAATTATTATGCCTAGATACAAATCTGGCTCGAAACACTTAGTTACTAACTACCGACCAATAAATCATACAGCCTTCTTATCAAGATTATTTGAAAAAATTGTAAAGAAAGCTATGCTTGAATACCTGACACCTAGTTTCTTTTCCAAGGCACAGCACGGATTTCTTAACAAAAGATCCTGCATTACCTGCCAGCTAGAATACTTAGACTGCAGCACTAGTTCAATTAAATTTGGCTATTCAGTTATAGTTGTCTTCCTTGATATAGCTAAAGCTTTCGACACAGTACCGCATAACCTATTACTATCTAAGCTAAGTTCATTAGGTATAGGTGGCAATCTTCATTCTTGTCTCACTTCTTTTCTTACAGATCGCACATACTGTGTTGAGATTAATGGTCACAGATCGCGCACCTCGCCGATTCCAAGTAGCGTGATACAAGGCAGTGTTTTAGGTCCATTACTTTTTCTCCTATATATAAATGACGTACATACAGTCGTCTCACATAGTAAACTATTCTTGTTCGCAAACGACATGAAAGTAGTAATTTCCTTCACATTTTCTGAAACACAAAATAACATTGCCAGACTAAACAAAGATTTAGATGCATTATCCAAATAGGGTAAAATTAATGGTCTTTCATTTTCTGTAGAAAAATTTAAGTTCATGCCTTTAAGATGTACAATTCCTGATAACTCAATCCTTCTCAATGGTAATCCTATTCAAATTATCGATTGCACACGTGATCTTAGGTTCAAATATTCAGCATCGCTTACATTCAACGAGCATATACATCACGTGATCTCAAAGGCAAAGCAGAGTGTTAATATGATTCATAAGTTCTTTACTCTCCCACACTGTATGTTAGAACATTATAAACATTTCACCATACCCCTCTTTGATTAATGTAATATAATATATAGCAGTATAAATATAACCGATACCATCCTTTTGGAAAAAGTACAACGTTCTTTTACCAAATTAATCACCGGATACAGCTCGAATCAATCATATAGAAAAAGATGTGAGCAGCTCAAGCTAGAACCACTATGGTTCCGTAGAATTAGACACAACCTAATACTGTTCTTTAGAATAATATCTTCTGATAATATAGATATAAATTCGTCTATTCGCTTCCGACAAGGTTCTAGATATAATTCAAGAAATCAAGATAACCTAGTGGAATAACCTAGATCCTGTACGAAAGTAAAAAGTAACTTCTACCTAAATAACTACGCTAAACTCTGGAATATTCTTCCGAAAAACATAAGACTTTGTACCTCACTATGTGATTTTAAATCACATCTGAATTCATTTCTCACGGTTGAAAAATTAATGAAACTTCTCAACCTAGATGTCTCATTAGATGAACTATACAATCATGGCATTGCTGGATATGAACAGTGATATCAGTTTTTCAACTTTCATAATGAACAGTAACTCCGTCCCTTAGTATTTATTTTCCAGGTTAACTCTTTACATCCATATGAAGAATTCCGGCTCACAAACGAGTCAACACTGGGAGGCCGAATCTTCTATTATTACACACAAAAGGACACTCTCCATTCAAAACATATATTCGACAATAATAATGTGTTCCAACTGAATATTTTTGAAGATTCTGACTCTTCGAGATTCCTCACATCTTCGATGTTCCGGTCCATCGTTCTTTAATATTCTTCGTGTCATTTTTCCCCTCACCCGATTTTCTTTTCATACAATAACTGCTCATATATTGAATTTCTGTAAAACTGATTGATTATCATTTACCTTGACCATTTTAACGAACGAAAAATTACCAGCACGTATGACCTTGAAAATGTTAATAATTATTGTCCATTTCTTATGCTTCATGTATACAAACAACTTTGATAATTAATGATCATGCTTAGCATGACTTGGAAATCCAGGAATAAAATATTTATTTATTTATTTATTTATCCTTCCATCTATCATGCACTTGCACAGCTTTCAAAGAGGTCAAGATTCTTCACCGTTTCATAGATTGGAACTTACTTTCAACACTTATAAGGATTGAAGATTGGTCTCAATTCTTTCTTTCACATGATTTTCCAACTATATCCTCGACATTCCATTCGGAAATTATAGGTTTAATCGACAAAGCTAGCAGTCCTAATAAACGCAAAAAAACAAACTAGGCTCGAGAAAATGGAAAAGAAAACAAAAGAATGGTCTACAGTTGCAATTAACAATAACGACATTTTCGCTCGTTTACGTTACTATGAACTATCAAGTGACCACAAACTCATTATAGACCACACATTGATCACATCGGAAAATAGAGCACTGAACAGTTGTGAAGAGCTAAAATCACTTAGCAGGTTATTTAAATCACGATCAGTAAACTCAACCAGTCAAGTAGATTTTATTATTCAGGATCGAACTTATAATTCGGCAGAAATAAGAATTACAGACCCTATTACAATCTGAGAAGAATTTCTTAAATATTTTAATACTACTTACAATACTTCCATCTATAAAGATATCACTAAAACATTTCCATCACCTAGTGTATTAAACACTATATGCATAAATATGAATGACATCAATGAAGTCTGCAAGCAAACTACGTTCATTCTCAAGCCAGACATAACGGGCATTCCACCCGCCATTTGCAGAATGGGTGGTGACGATTTCAAACTTCTTCTACTGAACTTATTTAACATTTCAATTGAATCTGGAATCTTCCCTTTAGAATGGAAACAATCTGTCGTTACACCCAGACACAAATCTGGCTCGAACCACACGGTATCAAATTATCGCCCAATTAGCCACACAGCAATCCTATCTAGATTACTTGAAAAAATAGTAAAAAAGCTATCCTAAATCACTTATCTCCAAGTTTCTTCTCTAGAGCTCAACATGGCTTCCTGAATAAAAGATCTTGCATTACATGTCAGCTTGAATACCTTGACTATATTACTACATCGATTGAGGAAGGTTCTGCAGTTGTAGTTGTCTTCCTAGACATAACTAAAGCATTTGATACTGTCCCTCATAAGTTATTATTATCGAAACTTGAATCATATGGCATCGGTGGTAATCTTCTTTCCTGGTTAGCTTCTTTTCTTACTGATCGCACTTACTCTGTTGAATTCAATGGCCGTAGATCACGCAGCCTACCTATTCCCAGTGGGGTGATTCAAGGTAGCGTATTAGGCCCCTTAATATTTCTTATATATATAAATGACATACATAACGTCATTTCACATAGCAAACTGTTCTTATTCGCTGATGACATGAAAGTTGTTATCACTTTCCCAGCTAATCAAGCAAAAACTTATATAGCTAGACTAAATAATGTTTTAGCTGCACTTGCAGATTGGGCAAAACATAATGTTCTAACGTTCTCAATGGCAAAATCTAATTTTATGTCTATAAGATGCACGATACAAAATAACTCAATTCTTCTTAACAATAACGCAATTCAAATGATTGACAGCACGCGTGATTTAGGATTTCGATATTTTTCATCACTCACTTTCAACGAACAGATACGCCATTTTATTACTAAAGCTAGACAAAGTATAAATACTATACACAGATCTATAATTCAGCCTCATTGTAAACTAGAAATGTATAAATTATTCACCATTTCTATGTTGGACTATTGTAACATAATATATGCTAATAAAAATAAAACCGATAGCATAGTTTTAGAAAAGATACAACGTAATTTCTCAAAATCAATCATCGGTTATACCACCAAACAATCCTATAAAGAAAGATGTATACAACTGAAACTCGATCCCTTATGGTTTTGTAGACTCAAGAATAACCTCATTTTATTCTTTAAAATAATGTCAACGGATAATATGGAAATACGTTCGAATCTTCATATACGGCATGATTTAAAGTATAGCTTGAGAAACAGTGAAAAAACTATTAAATTACCAAGGTTTCGTACTAAAGTAAGGAACAACTTCTTGACTAAATATGCTAAACTATGGAATCTTCTTCCAAAATATATAAGACTCAGTTCCTTTTTAAACGAATTCAAATCACATCTAGCTTCATTTCTTACCATCGAAAAATTCACAATCTTCTTAATTTAAATGTTCTACCTGATGATTCATATAATAATGGCATTCCTGGGTATTGATATTGAATAAATGTTCATAACGTTCGAAACAACATTCTCTCGCTTCTGAGTATTTTCTCCCCAGAAAAATTCTCGATCCGCACCAAAATGAAACTGACCACCAGACCTCAAACTAGTGGAATAAATCACTTTAGCCTAGCGGACAAGAAAACGGTTCGTCTTCAGGAAAGATCAATCTATTTAAAACAATCAAAATGAAAAAGTTTGGAAAATCAACAATCAAGATTCTTCGCGAATCTTCGATGGACCTTATCAGTTGATCATCAGTGTTCCCGAAAACATTCTAGTCTTTTTCTCTCAATAACTGTGTTTTCGTACTAAATCAGATCACGTACCGATTACCTGAAAACAACTTTAAATACCATTACCTTTATATTTAATGAACGTTAAATTCCGCTGAAACAAATGAACTTGAACAAATTGTTATTGCAAATGTACATACTGTAATCTGATTGTACAAAGCTTTTGGAAATTATTGATCATGTTTAACATGTCTTGGATTTCCAAGAATAAAAATTATTTATTTATCTATTATGCAATACGTCATTTTCGCCATTTGCTAGAAGGTCGCAATTTCACTGTTCGGACCGACCACAAGCCCTTTACATTTGCCCTTGCTGCTGCTTCATATAAATATTCACCTCGTGATATCCGACATTTGGACTTTATTTCCCAATTCACAAGTGATATAAAAATATTTTTCTGGACCGTCCAATACTGTTGCTGATGCATTTTCCCGTATGAAAATTTTTGCAGTCCGTCATTCCCCCTTGGATCTACTGCAGCTAGCCCTTGCTCAACAGAACGACCCCGAACTCCAACAGTGCGACACACCATCATTTTCTCGTGTTCGACAAATTCCGGTGCCCAATTCAAACTTGCGCACATTGTGTGATTTTTCTACTACTCAACCCCGTCCTTTGGATCCCGCTTCATTCAGACGAATTGTTTTTGATCGAATCCACGGTTTATCTCTTCCCGGTATCCGCGCTACTCGCAAACTTATCAGCGCGCGTTTTTTCGGCCGAGTATGCATAAAGACATTCAATCATGAACTAAATCTTGCATCCAATGTCAACGCAGCAAAGTCCAGCGGCATACCACCAGCGGCCCTGGTTTATATCCTCTACCGCGCGAATGTTTCCAACATATCCACATCGATCTGGTAGAACCCATGGCTATATCCAATGGTTTTACATACATTCTCACTTGTATTGATCGTATCACCCGTTGGCCCATAGCTGTTCATATTCCTGACATTAGTGCGGAAACGGTGGCGAAAACTTTCCTGCAAAGCTGGATTAGCAACTTTGGTGTTCCATCAACCATAAACACTGACCGTGGACTCCAATTTCAATCAACCCTGTTTCGTGAGTTAAATAAACTTGGTACGAATCACATTCGAACTACAGCATATCATCCCTGTGCTAATGGTATGGTAGAAAGATTTCATCGCCAGTTGAAGGCTGCGTTGATGTCTCATGGAAACACAGAGTATTGGGTAGAGCATTTGCCATTAATTCTTTTCGGTATCCGTCCGCCTGTGAAAGAAGATCTTGGTTGTTCTGCGGCTGAGTTACTATATGGCATGACACCGTCTCCCAGGTGAGTTGATCGTATCACCTGACGTTCCAATTAACGTTAGCATTCCTCATTACGTCAATCGTTTAAGAACATTCATGCATCAATTACGCGTAACTCCTACCCGTTCCAATACCCGTCCATTTTATCTTCCTGCCGATTTGCAAACATGTGATTTTGTTTTTGTTAGAACGGATCAGATTCGTAGACCTCTTCAACCTCCCTACACTGGCCTTTTCAAAGTAATTAGCAGACATGCGAACTATTTTGTCATCGACAAGAATGGTGAGCACGACACCGTCAGCATTTATCGTCTCAAAGTCGCCTATGTTGAGTCGGCTGTCTCCCCCGCACATGACACTGTTCCAACCAAGATTGAAAACACTGCTGAGACTGCAGTTATTCCATTTCCACCCAGTCCCTCAAATCCAAGTGAACATTTATCACAGTCCACATAGTCTACCCAACCATGTATATACTCACCCCTCATCTGTCCCCAAACTCGACTAACTCGTTTCGGTCGTACCGTCAGGTGGCCTGCAAATCTTGCAGACTATGCGGATTAACTTTTAGTTTCGAGCGTTTCACTCTCTTCTAACGCTCTAGAAATGGATTATATGGTGTTTTTATCATTGTATATTTTATTACATTAATCCTACATATTTTGTCATTTGTTTTGTTATAATGATACACGTAAAATATATACACAATTTGAATATAATATTCACGCTGCTAACGTGTTCTGCTTTGGGACAAGTCTATCGTCTGATTGTTTTGGATCTGTATGTCGTGTTGCGTTGAGAAGTGTGTTCCGATTTGTTGGGTACAATAATCAGAAGCCGTACGCAGTTAGTGGTGAAATCTCCGCTGGCTCAACCGCTACAAGAGAAAAGGTAAATTAAATTCTTGGTGTTCCCGAGCACTGAAATACCTGCTTTGGGTAGTAAAATACAGCACCACGATTACAAACATTGGCTCTACTTCTCTAGTTGTCGCAGAATTGCGCGAGCTGTTCTCAAAGGTTTTTATGAATGGAAAGCTACCTGCCTCCAGAACGTGAATCGCGGATAATGACAGTTCACTTAAAAGGATTACGAAATGAATGTTCCAACTATCGTGGAATTCCGCTCATTTCGGTGGTAGCCATCCTCCTTCGCAGACGTACCCCGATTCGAGAGGGCATTTCTCGTGAAGAGTAAGCTGGCTTTCGACCAAGGCACGGATGTGTAGACCAGATCTTGATACTGAGTCAGTTGCTAGAACAGCGTCACCTTTGTCAGCAACCTACCATTGTGGTTTCTGGATATTAGAGCCTCCTTTGACTCAGTTGACAGATCCACCCTATGGAACTGCTTACTTCGCAATGGAACCCCATCAAAGTACGTCGCTAACTGTTATATATTACCCGAGTAGAACCCAAGTAATAATCACCCAAATGCTTAACAGTGAAAACTATGATATTAGTCACTATTGAATAACTAAACTGAACACTACGCGTAGCAAGAACAAAGGCAAACACTTCATGCAAAGAGCTTTACCGTCTCTGACCAACATGCCTCTTTATGGTGCGTCTCGTTTGTATATATACACTGTTTTTAGCGAAACAAAATATGACGGACAAATAGATCAATCAGAATCGAGAAGAAGAAGAAGAAGAATACCACGCGTTCAGCTGAAGTCAATGATCGTGAAGCATGCATGATCGCTTTTTCGTTTCCATCAGGGATCCTGTGAAGAATTAAAGCACCCACAACATATCCAGATAAATCAACTTCCACAACGATCGGCAGATTGGAATCATAGTTTGTCAGTAACACTTTTAATGCTAACAGTGATTTAAGATTCATAAAATCTCTTTTGCATTCTTGGGACCAATTCCATGTTACATCTTTTTGAAGAAGTTGATTGAGCTGCGAACTCACAGTGTGGAGTGATGGCAGGAATGCACTGTAATAACTGATCAGATCATGCGTTAGTCTGTGCAAAGATCTCGGTGAGCTTTGGCGGGAAACATGGCAGCTCAATGTTGACAGGCATAATGATTTCCCGGTTCCCAGAAAGTTTCAGGCCAATTTGAGTTTCTGTAGTTTTAAATCTGGTCTCGATAAACATTGGAGTGAAATACAAACCTTGTGGGAAACAGCCGCGTTGTATAGTTGTAGGTTTAATTTCCGTGTTGCTCAACTTTGGCTTTCTGCAAATTATCTCCAAATAGCATACATGATGCGTGGCAAAGGCTTAATAAACGTAAACACGTTGACAGTTTGAGAACACACAAGCAAGTTTGTTTGAGTTCAAAGGCTACGAAAATTTAATCTGTGGCAGCTGTAGGCAATTTCACAAAATTGTTCCAACTCATAAGATGTACTGGAAGCGGGCGATCAGGCATCAGTGAGATGTTTCGACAGATATAACATGCACAGGCGGATATATCGATTGGCCGAACATTTTGAGGTTCAGTATAACTAGATATCTGTATCCACTGATCTCGACGATTCAAGAATTTTTGGTATAAAAAAAGCTCGTAGGTGTACAACACCACATGATATTCGTATATGGATAAAAAAACATATACAAAAGAAATTGAGGTACTGGGGATATCGATAGTTTTGTTGTTAGAAAAAATGTAATGTATTTTCTCCGTATGATGGAAAAAATATTCGTTCGGATATAGATCATGTTATATAAAGGGGATCGGTGGAATTACTACGCATGAATATATCCATTTTGGTCTTGAAAATGTTTTCACTAAATGATTGTACAACATCTGACAGTCGAGATTTCCACCGGAAGCAAAAGCGCACCAAAAAGATGAACCGACGGTAGTTCCGGTGAGAATGTGGAATATCAAATGCCAGTGGGTGGCATTGTTTGACCGGAGGGTGCATTTTTTAGTTCATTATTTTGTAAGTGAGGATTAGTTCCAATCGAACCTGTCTGCGAGGAAGTGTATCCATATAAAAACAAATCAGTCGATCCTTATATGATAGGTTGATTAGACAGACAACCATTTTAGTTGCTGTGTGATAAATTCTCTCGAGCAGTTTGATGTCGTTTTGTAGCCATTGTGCCCAAGTTTCGAATAAGTAATCCATCACTGGGTACATATACGTATTTATGAGCATAAGGAATGTATCACGGGAAATGTCCGAAAATATGCCTAAGCATAACTAGCATGCGGCTAGCTCGGTTGTACTGATCCGAACGCTGAGATCCTTTTCGTTTGTTGTCTGTTAAAGATTTTGGTATCCATGGTTGTAGTATGATAGAAAATATTCAGATATTTGTCAAACATTTTACACTTTGTGAAGCTGAATGGAAGCTTGTTTCGCTTCGACCAGCTGTCCAATATATCCAAATCGCTTTGTAAGCGCAAACAGTCTACGCCGGACGTGATTGGCATCCAAATTTTAAATTAATCGCGAAGCGAACCATTTTGGTTGCGACAAGTTTCGGAAAGTCGTTTATGTAGACCAAAAAGTGAACCGGACCAAGTACAAACCTTTTGGCTTCGATTTCTCTAGACATCACACCATCGATACGTACAGTTGTCTTGCGATCAACACGGTAACTTTTCAGACAGGTGAGGAGGCACCCTCTAATACCAACATTCTACAGCTTGCTCAAAAGTATAGAATGATCCACACGATCAAACGCCTTTGATAAATCCAAGTAACACGCATGCACGCAACCACCATTATCCACTGCGTGCGTCCAGTTGTCCATTGTTTCCAGTTTCAAGCAAAAACGAGACTTCCGAAATCCATGTTGCTCTCTGAACAACAAGTTTTCGGGTTCGAGATGACTCACAATTCTTTCGTACAAAATTCGCTCCATAACTTTTGAGATCACTAAAAGGAATGTGTCTGGGTGGTAATTTGCTTGGTCAGAACGAGTTCCACCTTTGTAAATGGGTGTTATGATTCCTCTCTTCCAGTCCGTCTGTACAACACCCTCCTAAAAAGAGTGATTAAATAAATCACAAAGTTGCTCGCATAATTTACTGCCGCATAACTTTAGGTTTGCATGTGTGATTCCTTCGGCTGCAGGGGACTTGTTGATATTCAAGCTGCGTAGGTAGTGCTGCACTATTTCAAGAATATATCACATATCGTCTCCGACAAAATCGGTGCTGACAATTCCGATTATTGTAATGCATCCTTGCGGTTGAAAAATAGTGAATAAAAACTTTTGAGAGATTTAGCGGTTTTCAGAAAACACCGTTCTCTGTCGTGATCGGAAAAACTCCGGGATTCAGCTTCGTAGCGTTGTTAACAGTTCGATAAAGCAGTTTGGGCTTTTGCCGCATTCTTACTGCCAGCTAAAGCTGGTGATATTGTTTATCCTCCCGAATAAGATTTGTGACTTGATTCCCCAATTCGCTAAAGTTTGCCCAGGTCATATCAGTTCTGGAGACCCTGATAATAGACCATGCTAAATTTCGCTTCGTCCACCATTTTCTAGTCCAACTGCGAATTCTGAAGTGTGGTTCTTTGCTATTATCTTTCGAGACATATTCATAATTTGAATGTATCATGTTGAAGATATAATCTGTCAAGGTTGTGCAATGCGAGTCCGGATCACTGAAATTTGTAATATTATAATCGAAATCCAATTATATATTTCGTTTTGTTTGCTTTATAATTCTACTGGCGTTGCACACGCATTGAAATAGCAGAACAAGTAGGTCGCTTCGACCCAGCGGAGGGTGATACTGAACATCATCAACGGCCGTGGCGTAAGAGGTTAAGACTAAGTCTAGAACATATGTCTGTTGCAAATTTCTTTATCGTTAATATTCGAAAACCTGATTATACAAGTGAATGTAATCGCGAAATTAGTAGTCTAATGATTGGAGTGGATGATCTACTCGGTTATATAGGTGAGGCAGATTTTAGTCTCCCATAATTATTAATGGCAAATTGCCCTGTTTTCCAGGATACTAAATTGCTTTCAAAAGTGTTTAGTTATGCGCATCCCATGATGATGGTGAACGAAAATCAACACGAACGATGCAATTGTAGCCTGATTCGAGCTTCAAGTTACACCCAATACTGTCTTCCAGATCGAGTTCAGTGTCTGTAACTTCCGTACTGTATAAACGTTCGTAGTTGTAAACAGCTACTTCAGCACCTGTTCTTTAACTGTCTCTCTGAATCAGAGTCATGTTTGAAATAGAGAGCTCGAGATCGCTCACTTGAGGTTGGAACCATGTCCCAGTTATTGCTATGACGTCGAGTGAGTGCTGAATTCATAAATCGTTCATTTCAGCTTGTTTGTTTACCAGGCATTGTGAGTTTGTATATACGAAATTGATTGTGGTTTTCGTATACAGTGATGGAGCTGAAAGCTCGTCTGTATGTCCGACCCTTCAAGAATCGGACATCGTTTGATTTTTGTGATTGCCACAATGTTTCTAATCGGAGTCTCGTCTGATTGTAGAAGCCGTGGTTCATTAAACGGTTTCGTCGTAGAAAGTATGTGGTCACTCATTCTGACATCCTTCGGGAGATTCCTATGATTTGCTTCCCAGTTTGCCGTACTGGATTCCAACATACCTTTCGTTAAAAATGTTATTTTCAGAGGTTTAAGCCTGTCACCTTTATAGTTTGGCGACCGAGTTATTCTTAATGTGTCCGACACGAATGACTCGTGAGCGCCGATGCTGTTGATCTATTTGTCCGCAATAATGTGTTTCGCCAGAAACAGTGTATAAATACAGACGAGATGCAGCCTAAAGGGGACTATTGGTCAGAGACGGTAAAGTTCTATGCATGTAGGGTTTGCCTTTGTTATTGCTACGCGTAGTGTTGAGTTTAGTTATTCAATAGTGACTAATAGCATAAAGGTTTTTCATTGTTAAGCATTTGAGTAATTATTACTTGGGTTCTACTCGGGTAATATATAACAGTTAGCGACGCACTTTGATGGGACTCCATTGCGAAGTAAGAAGTTCCATAGGGTAGATCTGTCAACCGAGTCAAAGGCGGCTCTAATATCCAGAAACCACGATGGTAGGTTGCTGACACAGGTGACGGTGTTCTAGAAATTGACTCAGAACAAAGATCTCGTCTACACATCCGTGTCCTGGTCGAAAGCCAGCTTGCACTTCGTGACAAGTACCCTCTTAAATCGGGGTACGTCTGCGAAGGAGGATGGCCATCACCGGAATAAGCGAAATTCCGCGATAGTTGCAACATTCATTCCGTAATCTTTTTGAATTAACTGTCATCATCCGCGATTTACCCCTGGAAGCAGGTAGCCTCTCATGCATCCAAAACTTTGAGAACAGGTCGCGCAATTCTGCTACGACTCGTAAAGTAGAGCCACTGTTTGTAATCGTGCTGCTGTACTTCACTACCCGAAGCAGGTATTTTTGTTTTCAGGAACACTAAGAACAATAGCACTGCGATTGTCAGATTTTTCCCCACTGTTTAAATTTTTAACCCCGGAATATCAGCATGCAAGCGATATTTAGTCCGTGAACATGTACGGAGCGAGTGGCTAGTCTTCCATTTATATTAGCCATTTCAAATTTATCCTCGGTAAATGCGATTAGTCGAGATGAGGAGAATTGTGGTGACGAATTATGCGGGTTATTGAATCGAGCAGTATCGAGCTCATATCCATCATTCAACAGAGCTGGTACCATTTTTCAATGTCGTGAGTTCTTCTACTTGAGAAAAGTGTCCTGGATGTCCCCGGCAAATTGGTGGAGATTACACTGAGATTCATCAAATTTGTTTTTGTTTCAGTATTTTTTAGAGTAAAGTAATTTTGCTGGTGGGCAGTCAGTAGACACTCCTTCCACTTTTTAAGCTGACTAACATGTGAGTCGAAGCTAGCGTTTGCATCACTAAACTGTTCAGCCTCCACGGTGATGTGGAAAATATTGATCACAGGACAATATTAGATCCAATAGATCCACTAATAGGTCCAATAGGTCTCTTCAAGCGAAACCGAATGGTGTAAGAATGATGCAGATAGAATGAGCGAGTGATAAGTATTGTTCAAAAGTATGATAGCAAAAATTATGTGTCCGTGTATAACGAGTAAATTCTATCAAATCACCCCAAGATCGAATTTTTTCGAGGCTCTAACTCAATTAAAGATTTACAATGTACTTCGAAGTCTTAAGCGTCATGGGGCATCAAATGCTGATGCCTTGATACCTTCATTGTTCAAATATGGTGGATTTGCTTTAGTTTGCGATTTTAAGCGCTGTTCGCCAACATATGGAGTGAGGAACGCATTCAAATTCCTTGGACAGAATCAATAACAACTCCGATTTTTCTAAAGTGACGGCGCGATTCCTGTGAAAATCATCTGGTTATCAGTTTCATTCCAAAAGCTTTAAAATACTGTCCCCTATCCTGCATCACCGGCTGAGTACCAAATTGGAAAAGCAAATTCGGAAGGATCAAATTGGATTTCTTGCCAGTCGATGGTCTATAGATCAAATTTTTTCACCCCTAAGATACGAGAGCACCGTCACGCAATTTCTAGACAAACTATAGTGGTAATAATCGATATCCGGGCGGAATTCGATTCAATCGATCGCGAATGTATTTCGATCTGTCTGCTGAGACATGTAGTGCAGAGAAGTATGGTTTGATCTAAAAAGCTTTATATTAACAAACCTCGGGCAGAGCTTGAGAACAAGGACAATTGCCGTCCTCGTTCATTATCTCCAAAGGGATGCAGCAGGGCTGCACTATCTCGCCGTTTATTTTTAACTTCGCAATCGACGGTGTCCTAAGAAAAGCTAAAGCTGGTTTGGTGGGCGCAGGTGTTAAACTCTGCCGTGTTCGTGACGTGCTGTGCAGACGCATAAATTTGTGCTATCATATTTTGTTTATTTTCCTGAATTAAGATCCATTTCGTAAATGAAAAATATATATGACAGCAAAATCAAAATAAATGGGAGTATATGGTAAGAACGAAAATTTCTAAAAGAAAAATGTTCGGGGCTCACCAATTTGTCGCGGTTGATCCAGCGGAGATTTCACCACTAACTGCGTACGCCTTCTGATTATTGTACCCTACAAATCGGAACACACTTTTCAACACAACACGGCATACAGATCCAAAACAATCAGACGATAGACTTGTCCCAAAGCAGAACACGTTAGCGTGAATAATATATTCAAATTGTGTACATATTTTACGTGTATCATTATAACAAAACAAATAACAAAATATGTAGGATTAATGTAATAAAATATACAATGATGAAAACACCATAATCTCCCTACGCGGTGCTTGCCTAAGTTCAACCCGGATAATCCCTTGGCTTCGCGATCGGCAAAGATTTCAAATACACAAAAAGAATAAACGTTTTGTCAGTGGTGGGTGCTTCTCTGCAGCTTTCCACCGAAAGAAATTCTGGACGCTCGATTGGCTCGTTAGCCACATACTGTCCTGTGCAAACTGAACTGAACTGAACTCCCACCACGGAATATAAAAAAATAACTGCCGCACAAGTTGAATCTTTTTGCTCGTGACAGATTTTTTAATTTTTTATTCGATTATTGTCATCATGCAACCATGCAACCACGTTAAAGTTACTATAAAATCCAGTGAATGTAACACAACGGGTAAAAGCCATTCTTCAGAAAAGTAGAGCATAAATCCAGCAAAAACGTCAATCTTGCCAAACTTGAACGCCAACATTTGTGGCAAGGGAGACTGCTCCATAGCCGTATCTGAAGGAATAGTTGCTGCTTCGAATTGGCGTTGCTGTTGCTGAAATATTAATTTCAATTCTGCTGTGATTACCATTTCGAATTGCTGGGTTGTTTTCTTCCCGTCGCCAAATTGTTAGTTCAAGTTCAAGTTGCACAGGGCTAAAGGTGGCTAAAAGCCAATCACTCGCCCAGATTTCCTTCGATGGTATGCGGTTAAACACCCGGCACTTCGATATCGAGTATACAGTTCGTATTTTTCACACGTTCTTGTTTCCGAATATCTGGAATGTAAGGTAGGGTTTCTTTTCACCAGCACGGTGAGAGTTCAGACTATTCAGGGAAACAATGTCTAATTATGATAGGCTTGTGAAAAAAATGGGTGTGTATGAAATCACTAGCGAGTTGAGGTAAAGTGAAACACAATCATAGACGGCATGTGGGCGAATTTGCTTGTCGGTTGTCCAGCCTAGACAGATATGGAGAACGTTATCTCCACTACCTTTTTTTAAAAACATTCCATCTAACTACTTTCAAATTGTCAGTAGGCTGTAAGTAAAATACCATTTTGATGCAACCTTTAATCGAATTATTATTGGTTGCTTGTTATTAAAACCCTCCATCGAATTCTTATTGGTTGCTTGTTTTCAAAAGCTACATGATTGGTTATTTTCACAATTCCATTTCCAATATTACGCTCTGCTTCCAATTCTGCGCCACTTTATTCATAATGAGCTCTAATGATATCACTCAGCATTTTCAGGCAACCGTTGGTGGCCGCTTGTTCGAAAGTCTGGATGAGTTGAATAGTATGCTGGACGAGTTCGCTCGGGTTTCTGGCGCCCACTATTCTGTCCGAACATCGAAAAAAAATCGAAGCGGCGATGTGACATATGTGAAATATATATGTCAACGGAAAGGATTCTTGGGAAAACCAACCCTTGGTATTCGACATCGCGTATCTACGGCAACACAATGCGAATCATTTATCAATGTATGAGGCCTCGGTTCCGCATTACGAATAGCAACATGATTCATAATCATGACTTGAAAGGTGGTGCAGTTGAGTCCTGGAACTTCCGCAACCGACGCTTGACGCTTTCGGAACAAGAGATCATACGACCGATGCTGGAATGCGGAGCTTCTTCTCTCAACATAAGATATTATGTAAACAGACGTTTCCAGAAAGATTTGACTGGTTTTGATGTGGTCAACCTTCGTCGACGTGCGCTGGACAAACGTAACAATCCTGGTAAGTTTGTAAGAATTACAATTTGGAGACCGTAATTTCACTGTCTATATTTTCAATCATTTTTTCAGCCTTTATTCGACAAATGGAAGCTGAATACAACGCCAACGGGAAGGCACGAGTAATACTGGACGAAACTAACCGGATGACGCTTTTTGTCTTCGTTACCCAAGAAATGCTGAGTTTGTATGGCCGTTTTTCCGATTTCCTTCTCATCGATGGTACATTCCGTACAAATCGTGAGAAATATTTTTTATATCAATTAATGATAGTAGACGGTTGCAGAAAAAGTCTGCCAGTAGCAATAGGTTTTCTTTGGAGGGAAACGGCGGATGACATCCGCACGTTTCTGCTGACCTTTGTAGAGTTCGTCGGTGGGTGTGACGCAGTGTGAGCTGTTATGTCTGACGGCGCTCCTGCGATAGCGAATGCCGTGGAAGAAGTATTCCCACACGCTGCTCATCTGCTTTGCCGAGTGCACATGCTCCGCAATGTCACACGTCGTAACCCCCGGACCGAAGCACTGAAGTGGGTACGAGTAGCTATAACCACTCGTCGTATATGGCGTTACGCCTTTGCCTTAATTAATATACAACGAGCAGATCCCGTATTTTACGCTTATTTTAAGGGGCAACATTGTTGCAACTCCCATAAGTGGGCGAATTCTCGACGTCCAAAAGTGGCTACGTACGGAATTGGGGACACCAATATGGTGGAGGTGATGCATAGGTATATAAAAATGAATCTCCTTAGTGGTAAGATAGCAATATGGGAGGCCATTCGTTTGTCTAAAATTAGTGCAACGTATCTTATTTGGCACCGGCAAAGCGAAACTATTTCGATAAGTCGAAGGCGTGCGCATGTTCCGAACCACTCTGAACTTGATGCACTTTGTGATCTACTCATGCCATATGCTGTCGATCTCATTTCGGATAACGTAGCTGCAGCAACAGTAAGGGTTGTAGGTTCAACGGAATTTATGGTGCTCCTTAAGGACGCGGGTTCTTGGGGTGTGCTGCTCCACTTGGAAGTGTTCATGCCCCTTTTTTATTGACCAAGGATTGCCTTGCAGACATGTTCTTGCAGCTGCTTCATACAGAAACTTTGAATTGTCTTCACTTCCTGTGTCCCAACGCTGGCTAAGGACTAGTAATGAAGCGTTAAAGGTTAATTTTTCTTCAGCGGACGTTCCTAGGCGTTCTAGTCGCGTCTTTTCATCAGGTTTTTCTTACGGTTTAGATGTATTACGTACGTTTCACCGTCATTTTGAACCCCCATACTTCAATCTTCTAATTCGAAGTATGGACAACTATTTAACTACATCTAGTTCACGGAGCTTGCCTCCGTATATCTTTGATTTGGACGAGGTTCAGATGTCATTACAAACTGCCGTGTACGACAATCTGACGATGGATACGGTATTGAATGTAGAAAATATTGCAACTAATGATAGCCACAATTCTCCAATGACCAGTAATGACGAAGATCAAACTGTAGCCGCTTATGAAGGCAGCGATACTCGCGTAATAGGCGTTTATGATGGCCGCATAAGCGGTCGTGGACGGGAAACTAGATCTCGAATTCCTATTCCGTCCACCTCTCGAATGCCACCAGTAGATCTTGACGCTTTCTTAGATCACGCGCAAATATGTGGGCAGTGCGGTTCAGATGAACCACTTGAATTCGGTGGAAAAACAATCGATTGGGAGCAATGCCCCTACTGCAACGAATGGTACCATACTTATTGTATAACTACTCCACCTTTCGAAACTGAAAAGTGGTGCTTTAATTGTATGCAAATGTTTGATTA